>APFE031334881.1:15649-134592 GCA_000404065.3 Pinus taeda | reverse complement strand
GTGCCCCATAGAAGCCCACTATTGTTATTATTGTGCCCTTACATTATTATTGTTATGTAGGCTCTGATTATGTTATGACCCCTTAGACTCCTATATATAGAAATGAGGTCTTTTAATTTGTATCATCGAAGAATTGTTCATTTATGTAATGTAAAGGAGGTTGCCCCCTCGAAGAGGCTGAATTCTAAGGCGTTGATCTCTCTTTTATATCTTTTCTTGAGCTGGTTTCATAACAAGGTGTCCATACCCAGTTACATAGGGACCAGAATACTTCTCAATTGTAGGTTGAGGTGGAGGAGAAATAACAGATTGTGTAACGCTCATCAGAGAAGTGCCAGATAGGATTCCAGAATAGGATGACATGGGAGAATTCCATGGACTAGATGTTGTACCAGAAAAGGTACTAGACAATGATTGGTAACCAGGCAGGATAGATGGGCCACCATACAAATGTGTCTCTGGAGATGTTGCAAACATGGATGAAGCTACAACATGAGTTATCCCAGTCATAGTAGTAGATACAAGTTGAGAAACCATAGTGGAATGAGTCAAGGTTAATTGTCCCAAAGAGGATTATTGAGGGAAATTCAAGGGTGAGATGAAAGGGGATGAACTAGACAAAGGAGCTTGTGATGGAGTTTGAGGAGAAGGGAAATGATGGCCCTGGTAAAGAGGAGTCCCTCTTAAATGAATAGGAGAGGAGGGTCGCGGCTCTTCTTGAGGAATATCCTTAATGCTCACAAGACCAGGTGGAAGTGGTTCACCGTAGGGTCCAAGATATATGGGTTGTAGTTGGGTATGAGATAGAGGAAGAGAATAAGAAGGTCTTGAAGTAACATGTGTAGCTAACTAATGTGCCTTAGTTTGCACTATTTCTGATTCAAGATAATCAGGTTCAATAACCTAAGGTTATGAAATATTAGGTGCTTTTGTTTCAACTATGTCAGAATCACCAACAAATGAAGAATTGATATTGGGTTCAATACTCACAAGAAGAGATGATTTTGGTGAAATATTTAAGATGGAGGACTAGAAGGACTAGCTGGTGAAGTACTAGATTTGGTGGTCTGCATCTTTTTGTTCTTCTAATGACATACAGGAGTTGCCTGAGGAGGAAGAGGAGGCAATCTTTGCATCCTGCGTGAACGAAAGGGGTTGAGAGGGTTTTTCTTCAACGCTGGTTTAATAAATTTTGAAAATTAACAAAAAATAAATAAATATGGGTAATCTAGGCAAAAGGGTTTACCAAGCAACTATGAACTGCAATATACCACCTTGGAAAACAAAGGATTTATGTACATGCAGGAAATCTTCCTAAATGTTGTATTCGATGTATCACAGTATACAAGGCAACTAACTTGGTTACCTAAGGTGAGGATAACAACCTAGTATGGATTTCCAAATTATACTCGAAGGTACATGGAAGCGTAGTCTGTGTTAGTGTTGTCTAATGCATAACCGTATGATGAGAGAGTTCCCATATAATTTTCATGCGTGGAGAGCCATCTGATACACCCAAAGGTACATGGAGAATGATCTGATACACTTACATACATGGAACAGGATATCGCCCCTGGAATGCAACACTAGCAAAAAACAACAACTCCTATGTTTATAGACATCGGAACACATCTCTAACCTAGACCTCAAATCTTTGCGATAATGTTTCAAATATTCCTGAAGATTGATTCAATATATTTTAAAGTTCATCTTGAATTATGTTTCAATTTTCAAGCCTCACCGCGAATTTCACCCGAATATCCTAAAAATGCAATCTAGCATGATAAAATGAAAATTTCCTTTCAATGAAAATCTATGTACGGGAGGGAAGAAACCAAAGAGTAATGCAACATACAAAATGCAACAAAAAAAGTTTGTTAAATCAATTCCCCTAATGCAACTATTCCAATTTCCAATATCACACACAAAACCCTAAATGCAATGCAAAATGAAAAATGATGAGAATTTTTTTTCCAATCCTCTTAATTTCCAAATCAAACAAAAAAGATGCTTGCTAAATCACTGGTAAGAGAAACCATACAAAATGATGACTGTAATAAATATTCTTTCAAACAATCAATGATCAAGCAAAAGTTTGCTAATGACCTAATTGACAAGAACAAAGCAAAACCCAAAAAAATTCTTAACAAAGGCTATTAAAACAAAAAACAAACAAAGTGAAGGATTTTCAGAGACCAAGACACACTCGGGGATAGAAGGAAAACTATCCAAAACAAATCAGACCAGAGAACAGGCAAAAGAGGTATTTTTTTGCATCTTATAAGGATCAATATAGGTGCAGAACATGTACCAGTGCTATGTAGTGCATGTGAAAATAAGGAGAAGGTGCGATGAAGCACTCTATCTAGAGACCAGGGGGTGCACTGAAGCATATCTAGCCAAATTACGACATAAAAGATCAAATCAAGCTCATAGAAGGGTTTTGCTAGGGTTAAACAAGCTCTGAGTGAGGCAATCAAGGTTGATTCAAGAGGTGAAAAAGGTGCTAAGGTCAAGGAAACCACTAAGGGAAGGAAACACTCCCTAGCAGAGTAGCCAATTTGTTTTGAAAAATTTATGATTGCAGATAAAAGTAATTTCCCTAGACCTAGTGGACTGTTCTAGAATAACAGAAGGCAAAGAATATAGAGTTTTCCTTAGAGAAATTGAATAATGGGAAATAAGCCTACTCAGAATCTATCACAAGCTTTACTTTTCTCCTTATTTGTAAGCTCCAATCGTAGCTCTGAGTGCTATAATTATAACCTACACATACAACTATAACAAGCCAAGGATACACAACATCTACGTAACATAACACAATTACTCTATTCAGTTAATCAATAAGGCATTAAAATACACAAATGTAAATGTAATATAACACATATAGGAAAACAAGATACTCTTTATATTGATGGAAATAAAAGAGAGTTTACAACCAAGAATAGTAGCTGATATTGTACATATCTCCCCAATTTGACTTGTCATTCCTTGTCACAAAGCACACCTCAATATCACCCTAATGCATTAAGATGATTACTCTCTTAGATTCAATGCAAAAACATAAGGGCATGACCAATCTTCAAAAGCCAACCCTGATGTTATGGATGGTAGTAAATTTATAGGAGAGGGATGGTAGTTTATGATTTACCATAATGAGCTTGAAGTTCACTTATGATGGGAGTATGAGCTCAAGGGATAAGAGGTGAAGTATCCAAGGTAGGATCAAATAGGACTCGAGCTTCTTATCCATAGTAAATGGTTAAAACAACCCATGAAAGCTTATGGAAGAGGAAGCTTTGAAAATCTTTTTAGTTTTGCCCAATTACTAGAATCAGTGCACCCTCAACAAGGAGCAACTAGTGTAGACCAGCGTTGGTGCAGAAAGGTGAACCCAGCGCTGTACATAGGTTGCTAAAGGGGCAGGGTGCACTAGGGCTAAAAACATTGATTTTGAGCAGTTAATCCTAGAAACTCAAAATTTTTGGAAAGGTCATGCTTAGGGATTTGCGTAGGGATGATGAAAACATGTTCACGAATGTGGATTGATCTGGTTTGTAGGGCTATTGACTAAATATGACAAAATGGTTTATAACAATGTGAATGGAGTGTCCTTGCTGGCAGATTTGGACCAAAGACAAAAAGTTTATCCTCAGTTGTGGGAGGTATAGAACATCATGTAGAAAAAAGTCTGGAAGACCAGGAGATTTGAGCATGATGGTGCCAGGCCTTGATGGCTTGAGTTTTGACTTGTCTACGAAGTATACTACTCCATCAACATTCCCAGTGAATTCTTCAAAGAAATCTCTTTTGAAAGTCATGTGGCAAGTTTCTCTTGAATCAAGAAACCAAGCATCTTTCCATGAAGCAAGTGATGCATTGAATAAGTCTTTAGTTGCTCCAATGTCTCAATGTTCCACAACATAATGTGTAGACTTGGGTGCTTTTCCTTTCCCTTTACCAAGTGTTCTGCCTTTTATTTCATTTCTTTCCTCCTCGATTTTGTCCGAAGGTGACTTACATGTGGAAGCATAATGTCCATCTCTATTTAATCGTATGTAATGAAGATCAGACCTTTCTCCCTGGGAATGTCTACCCCCTGTTGTAGTATTCAATAACCCCCCATTTTCCTTACAAATGATAGGAGGAAGAATGCAGACCCTTTAATTTTTTTAGGATAATATCCTTTTGCATAAAATATCCTAAGTGAGGGTTATTTTCTTTTATTTCTCAAAAATAAAATTAAAAATTTAAGGAAGGAAATTACTTTTCTTTGAAAGAATAAAATATTGGGAAACAAAGCAAAAAAAACACTACAAAAGATAAACATATAGATATATCGGAGGATGTGCTATAGCAAATGTCGAAGTTTCGAATGCCGAAATGTGGAAAACTTTGAATTTGCGGAAATGTGAGACATTCGATATCGAATTCTGTCAATTAACATTCCGTCATTGCATTCTGTCAGATGAGAGATGCCGATATCGCATTCTGTCAGCAATTCGTCAATTTTCCAAACTCACCATTTCGCTTTTCGCATTCCTCTAAGGCATACAGAAAACTACCCACTATCAAATTACTGAGCAATTCGCTTTCGATACAATGCCATCTGTTAGCACCATGTGAATGGACATTTGAAAATTTAATGATCCTTTATGTGTTTTCTAAATCTCGAGGTTTTCAATCAATTTGCAATAATTTCGACTTAATACCGAGGGATTTTCCATTACGCATGCATTTATTTGAGATGAATTTACTAGCATTCGAGTAATTTTTGCTTATCTTTGCTTGTTTTTTTAACAGGATAAAGACATGTCTCGATTAATCAAAGCAAGAAGAAACTCTACCACCCCACCAAAACCAGTCTTGCCGCCCGAGGAAATTCACAAAATGGCTCCATTGATTTCGGATACCACATGCACATCAGATGCAAGCTTGTCTAGTTGGGAGGCAATGTCCCAATTATTTGAAAATGAAAATCTGAGAATAGTTGAAAGCCGAGGAGATATTGTGGATGATTCTCAGATAAATCACGCAGATCCATGGTTGGAAGTAGCCAATTCTTTCCTTCACAGAATTGCTGCTTATCCTAAGATCCTCCAATATACTGATATGGTGAGATGGGTTATTGATCATGTAGATATAATAGACATACAATTTGTTACCACCAAGAAAACTCTCATTGGTTCATTTAGGCCCGAGGACTTAAGAAGAATGTATCACTTTCCAGTGCCTCAGAAGAGATACGGTGCTCAATTTGTCCAGAAATTCATGCAGGAGAATTCAAATCCTGCTGAACTTATTAAAGACTAGAGGAAAGATCCTAACAAGCACAAGCTCGAGGACATTGGTATGTATTCATTGGCTTCTCTTATAGGCCGTTTCTCCTAGTTTGCTTCTATGATGTGTCATATTTTTGGTTTAGTCAATACTCAAAAGTTTTCAGAGGAATGGGTGCCCTTGATTGAAGCTGCTTTTGACAACCACATTATGGATTGGGCAACCATTTTGTCAAACAATTTGAGCATGCAAATTTGTAATTATAGGAAAAAGCGTAATGTACTAGCGAGGATAACTCTTACATGAGCGCTTATATTATGGATTATATATGTTTCTCTTATGATTTTCTGTCTTTAGGATGGAATTGGATTGATTAGTATTCTACCCCCATTCATATTTACTTTGATATTCTGTCAGAATCTAAATACCACCCCAATTTTTACAAAATTTGCCACGAAGTCACAGTCCCCATTTACCAAGAAGTCTTTGGAAGTAAAGCCCCTAGGGTTACTGTTGAAGTCAATAGAGACCTAAAGCATATAGGAAAATGGTTCAAGGAAGATAATTATACTTATATTCATATTTTTGGTTGCGAAGCCCATCCTCATGTCTTGCCACTCTTTGTTCCGGATAATTTGCTAGCCAAATAAATTGCTTATCAAACAGTTAGTTACGGTCTAACTAAAGTGCTTAAAGATGCCAAGAAAACTGTTTGGCCCCCGTTTCCTATTTCTTGTGGTTTATACACCCTTAACAATTTCAAGCATGCTTTGCTTGAAATTGAGCAATTAAAACCTTTTTGTTTTCCAGTTTTGCGAACCAACATTATGATCATAACGAAATTGCCAAATGAGTAACAACTCAGGTGAAAGTCAAGCCTTTTTCAAGCGAGCCTTATAAGTTTGATGAATTTTTTGAGATGCTTCCAAAATACTCTATGGTCGAGGATCTAGCCATAGAAAGATTAAGTTCTACAGAATTTTTAATCTTTAAGCAATATCATCGAAGGAGAAATGCCCATTTACTAGAAATACTGGTAAAACATCTGCAGCAGGAAACAGGAAAAGCCAAAGCATTAGCCTCTTCTTCCCAAATACCAGTTATAGAAACAAAAATTGATGTTGTTGAACAAGAGAAGAAATTCAATAAAGTTTGGGAAGAATTCAATCATGCCTATCTACTGAATAAATCGCTACCACAAACGGTTCTAGTCAGCGAGCTACAGAACCAATGTTATTTACTACACAGTTAGAAACAATCACTATTGAGCGAAACACAGAGTTATGTATAGGTAATAAATAATCCCCCAAGGTTTCAGGAGATAAAGGAGACCTCATTCACTGTCGAGGATCCCCAAATTATTATTAATACTGAAGAAAGTTAGAAGAACATCAGTGCAAAAGTAGAGAAATATTCTACTACTCCAGAGGATATGGAAATAATCCTTGCATTCCCTACCACTAAGATAGTCCTCAAGATTAGTGAGATTCCACCATTGGACGTGTTTTACAGTCCAAAGTATAAAGCAGTTATGAGGAGATTGCGAAAGAAAAGGAAATTAGAGTAGTCTCCAGACTTACTCCCTAGCGAGACTCCAAACCAAATACTTTGGAAAGGAGCTCAGTATGCCATTGAGGAAGAACTGAACAAGATGTCTCAGTATGCAGGTGCTTATGCCAGTGCCACCATTGACAAAGCCACAAAAATTCAATTATTAATAAAAGAAAAGAATCAAAGAATTGCTCAAATGGAGAAACGTTTCCAACATGAAAATCAAACAATAGAGCAACAATGGAAATGAAATGTTACTAATTTACAGAGAGATTTTGATAATTTAAATCTTCAATTTGAAATAGAGAGCAGAGATAAAGATCAGTAGATTCAACAATTACAACAAAGGATTGAACAACTACAGGAAAGTCCTGAAATCAACGAACTCTGAAAGGAGGCATATGAACTGGACACCCTACTGACAAAACATCAATTAGTTTTATGTCATAAACTATCTCAGATTCATGATTTATCCAAGACTAGTGATTCCTTGGTTATTCAGCTGTTCGATCTGAGGACATATTATGAAGGGATCGATGAAAAAGTATCAGACTACATAGATTAGCAAGACACTGCAAAAGGGAGAGCAATCGATCTCCTTAGAATTGAAGAATTGATAAAGGACATTGTATTCGGTGATTGGGATATGAAGATGAAAAGCACCGAAATGGCCATTATCAGAGCTATAAATCTTGCTTCTAATCTCACCGAATACATTAAGGACCCTTTATTTCAAGCCAATATCATACAAGAATGTTTAAAAGAAACTTTGTCAGATGTCAAGATCTTAAAACAATCATGGCAAGAAGTGTCTATGAATAAAGTTCTAGATATTCAAAGCTTATCCAGACCTAACATGGAGAGATATTGGCATTTCCTAGTGAAACCGCATAGTTAATGGCTTATGCTGAGGTGTCTCTCAAATGCTACTACTCAACTTCTTCCACCACTCAATGATGCAGTGTTCATGGGACAGATGCGTATGCAACCGATACATCCCCCCAGCTCAAGCCAATGGTGAATGCATGCAATCTCAAATAATGAATAGAAAAGGAGTCTAACAAATAGTCACGAGGACTGTTATAGCTAGTCGCCATTTTGTTGTCTGAGATTTTAATTTCAAATAGTATTTAGAAACTTTATTTACAAGTTTTCTATGTTGTAATATTAATATCCTATTTAAACCCCTTTGATGCATTTAGAAAGGGGTCCAAAATTTTGAGAAGGTGGCTTTTGAACTCGCACTATTGTTCGAACATAAGTTATCCAATTGAAAGGCTGAGCCTAGAAGCTACCTTTTTCAGATATAAAGTTTTGATGCATCCGGTAGTATTATCTTTGTGTTGTTGTTTTATGTTATTGAATTAGATAGTAAACTTATTTCTTTCTGAATATTTCATTATAGTTTGCTATGAAATGAGATATATCATTGTCACCATTCATGTGAGACATTGAATGATTTGCAATTATATCTGAGATAACAAGATCTTTTGTGTGATTGAGTTTTTCATCAACTAAATTAATTAACTATTTAATTAATTTAGTTTCTTACATACGCTTTATTTTCATTAAAGTATGAGATGATATATATTGTTACATGCTTTATGAAATCTTTCTATTAGATCACATGAAAGAGATTTATCCTGGGAGATAGTTAGAATAAGTATTAAGTTTTATCATTAACTATTAAATCATTCCATTGTGTTGATTTCATTCCTTCTGTTATTATTAAATCTTTTTAAAAATGGGAAACAGGTCCCTATATCCCTAGTTGGACCCACCATATTCATTGGAAAAAGGAGTTACTTTAAGCTTTGTACTGGGTGGAGTTCCCCGATGTTGAGGCAAACACCTTCTAGCCTTCAACATTTTTGGCACTATAAGGAGGGCCAATAGACTATGGATGGCATATAAACCCAATCCAAAACTAAGAAGCCACCACAAGAGTCAATCACCCTCCAAAACTCCTACAACTTCGAGATCTCGTTCTAAATCTCCAAGTCATAAATCAGAAGTTGTAAAAAAATCCCCAACATCTCCTAGCACATTTCCCAAAGTACCTCCTTCAAGTTACAATATGGAATCTCCGGAAGTACAATCTTTGATAAAGAAATTAGGGGATATCTCTATTTCTGCAGAAAAATACGTAAGATCTGAAGCTTCTGAAGGAAGTGTCACTTCCCTATTTCGCCATAATGGTGTATTAACTCGTTCACAGAGTGAAAAACTTGGCGTTACACTGTTTGAGTTTCCACTTCCCTCTCATTGAAAAAGAGCTACTACATCAACATCTCAGTCATCTGCTAGTGAGATCATAAACCCATCTCCGTCGCAAACTCCCTCATTCATTCCTTCACAACCAATTTCCTCATCCATTCCTATTTCTTCTACTCACACAATTAGTGTTGCCACAAGTAGTACTAGTCCAGTGGTTGTTTCTTCTACCACGACATCCGCCTCTAGAACTTCTACATCATCTTCTCAACCAACAAGACAAACAATGGCTTCTAGACCATGGACTAATCATGGAGTTGTTCAGTTAGCAGGAGTTCTTCATCCTCTACCAAGTCATCCAGAAAAATGGTTGCCCAAATACAATCCAGATGATGGTCTTCCTGCTGAAGAACATATCAATAATTTTATGCTAACCATGAATCTTAATGCTGTTGAACATGAAGATTGTGTAGTAATATTGTTTCCATATACTTTTCAAGGATATGTAGGATCTTGGTACTTTTCACTACCAGCAGGCACAATTACCAGTTGGGATATTTTTGAAGAACAATTCTTAGCTAAATTTGGTGATGACTGAACAATTGCATCTTTAATCAATGATCTTTATAATTTGAAAGTTAATTAAGAAGAAAAGATCAAAGATTTTAATTCCAAATTTAACAAATTGTTGAATAAAACCCCAACTACTTCAAAGCCTAGTTTGGATGTATAGATTGAATGGTACATATCCTCTCTTCCTTCAAATATAACAATTTTTGTAGATAGAGCTAATAAGGCTACATTAGTGGAAAACATGGAAAAAGGCTTGTCTTGTGAGAAAAGAATAATAGCTTTAGAGAAGAAAACAGATCTAGAAGATAGGAAGGCTAAGAAGGTAACATTCAAAGACGATTCCAAGAAGAAACCCCCAAAAGACCCATTTGATATTGAAGGATTGCAGAAATTTCTGAAAACTATGTCTAATGAAATGGTTGAAATTAAGAAGTAGGTTGCAAAATATTCTTCCAAAAAACCTTTTAGAACTTTTAAGAGAAATCAATCATCAACTTCTTAACCTCCCAATATAATATCCAATGTAGAATCTGATCATGAAGAGGATGAAGAAGAATCAACAACGTTAGCTGAAGAATCACAAGAAGAAGAAGTGGTTGAAATACATGGTTTGTGGGATTTTGTATTGCCTACCTCCGATGAGGAAAATGAACAAGAAGCCTTACGAGTTAGCACTAGAAGTAGAGGTTCTGCCGATTCTTCATAGATAATTAAAAAGCATAAAAATTCAACTCCTATTGCTAAAGACAAAGTTGTCAATAAAAAACCTCCTTCTAAACATTCTCAATCAATTTCACCTTCATCTAATCCTTAACCTTCATCTAAAACCTTGGTAGTCTCTAACACAATTGAGTATAACATAATTGAAGATATGAATAAGATCAAGGCCAAAATTTCTCTCCATGAACTTAGCAAGCTGAAACAACAACATAATTTTTTATTAAAAGAGTTGAATGCAGTTACTGCATCTCCTCTTCATGTACTTGTTATAGCCAAAGCTGCTAATGGAATGGGAAAACCCCCTATACATTCTTTCAACAAAGTTAATGCATCTGATGCAATTTTGATTGGTGATAGATATAATTCTCATACTCCTCCTTTTCTCTTGACTTATGAAATTTACAATAAAAATGTACATAATTGCTTGATAGGTTTTGGGGCATCTTCGAATATAATGCCATACTCAATTTGTGAGAAATTAAATATCGCACCCCAAAAATCAGTAGTTCATATTGTGCAATTATACAGAACAAAGGTCAAGGTTTTAGGAGGGACTAATTCAGTTAGTATTAGACTATCATCCAACCCCAAAGTTTCTCAAATCATTGATATATTTATTATTGATATTCCAAAATTCTATGGTCTAATTCTTAGCAGAGACTAGTCTAAAAAACTTCATTGTTACTTTGCAATAAAATGGTTCCACATGTGACTTCCATATAATGGAAAGCCTAATCAAATAAGGGTTGATCGAGAAAAGAATACAAAATATTCAATAACAAATTTCGAAGAAGAAAATGAGTTGATAACTTTTAATAATAATATTCTTGGAAATTATTTGGCTAAATCATTTTTGGGAAATTTTGATGCACAAAGATCACCTTTTTCAATCAATTATGTTAATTCACAAGTAGAAAATTTCTCTCAAACAAATTCTTTTAGATGTTTGAATTTTGTAAATAAACTATTAGTTAAATGTTTGTTTTGGAAGCTTTATTTTGATGGATCTAGATCCAACGATGGTGCAGGAGCAGGATGCATACTAATTAGTCCAGAAGGTGAAAAGACAATGCTAGCTTGTAGGTTAGAATTTGAATGCATAAATAATATTATTGAGTATGAGGCATTGGTTCAAGGTATCTACACAACAATTAGTCCTGATATTAAATATATTCAAGTATTGGAGATTCAGAGATTGTTATAAGACAAGCCAAGAATACTATTCATTGTCTCTCTGCACATCTGAAACATTATCAATCTTTAGTTCAAGACCTTATTTATCATTTTTTAGCATTCAATATTTCCCCTATACCTAGATTGCAAAATGCAAGTGCCGATCTTTTGGCCAATGCAGCTTCAAATCTCATAGCATCAAAAGATTATAGTCTAGATAGATTTTCTATTGAGTTGATTTTTCGACCATCCATCCCCGATAACATCACCAATTGGCAAGTATTCAATGATGATCAAGATATCATAAGTTTTTTGACATCTGAAGGATCATATGATGACCAGATTGTAGATGAAGATGAACATGATAATTAGACAAAACAAAATATTGAAAAAAATTCATTACCTAAATCTGTAGTCAAGCTTGAAGATCTATATGATTTGAAGGATAGATTCAAAAAGGTCAACAATCGCAAACTCCAGAGTTCTACTTTAAAGTTTGAATTAGTTAACCTAAGATCTGATGAAAAACCTAAACGTATTAATTTAGGGCTTGACCTTTCATCGAGGAAAGAAATGTATTCATTCATTTATTAAAGAAGTATAAAGATATATTTTCCTAGAATTATCAAGATCTCAAAACGTACAATACCTCTATTATCCAACATACTATCCCAATAGTACCAAAAGTCAAACCTATTCAACAAAATCTTAGGAAAATTCATCCAAATTTGGAAACCCAAATGAAAAGCGAATTGAATAAACTTTTAAAAGGCAAGATTATTTTTCCTATTAGACATTTACAATGGGTTTCAAATCTAGTACCAGTTAGGAAAAAGAATGGTGATATCTGTTGGGATAGGGTCCCTAGGGTTAGTTTTTGGGGTTAGTTAACCCAAGTTTTGTATAAGTTTTTGTAAAAGATGTAAAGTCTCTGAGAAATGTGGATGCGGAATGCGCAAATAGATAAGAGTCAAAGGGGTCTCAGCCCCTTGTTTGAATAGATAGTTAAGTTGGCTTTGAGACTCACCCATGGCATGGACCATGGTATTATATTGAAAAGGCTATATATTTGAGTCATAGTGAGTCTAGAAGCAGCAATAGATAATGAAGAGTCAAGATAGAGACTGTTTGGGGAAAGTGTTAACGCAGGAAGTCTCTACTTCCTATACTTAGGTGAGAAGGGAAAGGCTCCTGCAGTTGAGTGCGTAGGATGCCTCGGTAAATCCGCAGCTGAGTGCGCGAACCCCTACAGCTGAATGCGCAGTGTAGAATAGTCTGTAATCTGAACATTGAAGATCAATAAAGACTGATTTTAAAGAATTATTGTGCATTTCTGTTGATTTTGTTTATGTTATATTCTGTCACTCAATACTATGCTTTCATGAAATAATGTATTAATGCTACGGGAAACTACTGAATCCATCCCATTTATGCATGCTTTAAGTAATTATCTATATTCGCGAAGTTAAGGGTTGATCCTGCCATGTTTCTAATAATTGGATAGATTTGTGCGAAGTCAGATCTAGGGTTATTTATTGATGCGTGAAAGTAGATAAGTTGTCTCTTTACGGTCCGCAAAGACCGATCGTGGACCTTCGCGAAGGTCTAGAAATCATTTTACCCTTGTTATAGTAAAGAGCCCTAGAAGGATACCGATCTGCGCGAAGGTAGATCTGAACTGTTAGAGCTTAGGAACCACTTATCACATGTCCCTAGATGTAGAAACTTGGTTCTAGCATCCTCCAATACTGCTTCGGATGAGACTGCAGCCTGTGCTATGCAGGTTGTTTTCAAAAGGGCCATCAGTTAGGGTTTTGTTGGTTGGCATGAACAACTCTGAACCTGGGTCAGGCCCCCTTAAGCCAACAATATTCGAATTTGTATCAATTTCAAAAATTTGAACAGAACATGTCAAAAGGATAACTTTCCCTTACCATCAATGGAGCAAGTTTTACAATTAGTAGCAGGTTCTGAATTAATGTCTTTCTTAGACGGATTTTCAGGGTATAATCAGATTTTAGTTCATCCAAAAGACTGATTGAAAACCACATTCAGAACAAAGTGGGGAACATATGCCTAGCAAAAAATGCCTTTTGGATTAATCGATGCAGGAGCCACTTTCCAGAGAGTTATGGACATTGCTTTCAAGGGGTTAATTAATAAATATGTAGTGGTATATCTACATGATATTCCCATATATTTGAAAAAGAGAAGTAATCATCTTCATGATCTAAAACAAAATTTTGAAAGATATAGAAAATATGGAATTTCTCTTAACCCTAAGAAGTCATTTTTTGCTCTTAGTGAAGGTAAGCTCTTAGGATTCATTGTTTCAAAACATGGAATTTGTATTGATCAGGATAGAAATAAAAGAATTTCAGAAATTCCATTGCCACATAACAAAAAATCAATGTAATCTTTTTTAGGGTAAATTAATTTTATCAAAATATTTGTTCCAGACTTTTCACACATCATTTTGGCTCTTTAGAAAATGATCAAGAAAATTTCATTGTTCAAATGGGGAGATGATGAAAATGAATAATTTCAAACCATCAAACAAGATATAATTAATGCTCCTTCTCTATCAACTCCCAATTTTTCCAATCATTTCATTTTATACACTTTTCTTCTAATCTATTTGATGCAGCAGTTTTGACCCAACCAAATGAACAAAAAACCAAAGCTCCAATTGCTTTTTATAGTTCAAATTTTCAGGGAGCTGAATTAAATTATACAGGAGCGAAAAAAAAAGCCTTTGTAGTCTACAAAGTTGTTATATATTTTAGACCTTTTCTTCTAAAAGCTCATATTAAGGTAATCATTCTTTTTTCAACAGTAAGACAATTACTCATTCAAAAGGAGCTAGGAGAAAAAAGGGCTAATTCGGTAACAACAATGCAAGAATATGATCTGGAAATTAAACCCGCTAAGATTGTCAAAGGTCAAGGTTTTTGTAGGTTAATCACGGGAATGAATGATACACCACCAGATGAGGTAACAGGTAACATTTAACAAGTTACAGAGGTATTCCATGTCAATTCTCAATCTCAATATGATGATTTAATTTTTTACTTGAAGAATGGTTATGCTCCACTTGAGCTTGATTTTAAAAAAAATAGAGCATTAAGGTTGAAAGACAATCAATAGAATCTTGTTAATGATGTATTGTTCAGGAAAAATTATGATTTTGTGTTGTTGAGATGCTTGGAGAAAACTGAAGTAGAAAATGTTCTCCATGAACTTCATGATGGGCCAACATGTGGACATTACAGTGGAGATACTACAACTCACAAGATTCTACATGTTGGGTACTATTGGCCGACCTTATTCAAGGATGCACATACATACATTAGAAATTGCAAAATCTGTCAAACTGCTTCAGGAAAACAAAGGAAACCATCTATGCCACTGCAACCAGTCAATATAGACCAACCTTTTGAACAATGGGGACTTGACATAATAAGTTAGATTATTCCTCATTCTTCAAAACAACATAAATATATTTTGACTGTTACAGATTATTTCACAAAATGGGTAGAAGCAATACCATTGAAGTTAGCCAACTTTGAAAATATTATCGAATTTATCGATCAATTCATTATTACTAGGTTTGGAGTTCCTAACGCTCTCATTTTCGATAATGCTTCTTATTTTTGTGGAAATGCAATGACTGAATTTTCTTTAAAAAGAGGATTTAAATTGAAATATTCTGCAAATTATTATCCTCAAGGAAATGGCTTAGTGAAATCAACCAATAAAAACCTTATAAGAATAATCAAATGAACTATTGACCAAAATCAGAAGAATCGGCACAAAGCCTTAACATTTGCTTTATGGATAGATAGGATAACTAAAAAAGCTTCAATAGGAACATCTCCTTTTCATTTGGTATATGGAAAATAAGTCATTTTACTTTTGAATATAAATATCCCTTCAACATCCCTAGTTCAATTTATCAATGAAAAACCTTTTTCCTCTTTACAATTACGAATGTCTCAAATGATTAAGTTGGAAGAAGAAAGAAATAAGGCTAAGGTAGTTCACGCACATCATCAACAATTGGTCAAAGCTCCATTTGATACAAATTTAGTCAAAGACAAACATTTTGAAATTGGTGACTTAGTTTTGAAATGGGTTAAAGTGCATTAGGACAAAGGAAAATATACCAAATTTAAAAAACTCTGGCTTGGTCCTTTTCAAATTATTGAGAAGATAGGTCCATTGACTTTTATCTTGCAAGATTTACAGGGGAAGAAGGAGACTCTTCCTGTCAATGGACTTATACTCAAAAATATTTTTCTTAAAAGAACATAAGTTCTTTTGTATAATATGTAAATATTTTAGTTTCAAATAAATTGTGTTGTAGATATTACTATTTCTGGTAGCACATTGTTAATTCTCTCAATCATGTATATGTTAATTCTTTAAGAGATAATAAACAAAGTAAAACTATAAATTGAAATCTACTTTAATCTACTTTAGAAAATTTTGACTTGGAATAACCATTCGAAATTAAAGATCTTTTAGACCCATTGCTAATTTGAAAAATTAAGTTGTTATGAGTTAGATTTGAAAAGTTATTTTTATAAAAAGCAACAAAATTATTCTGAAGTTTTAGCATTTTTTACTCAAATTGTCATCTAAAGCTCATAAAGAGAAGATGCAACCTCCCCATTCATTTATTTTTATTTTTATTTTATTACACACACACACACACACAGATATCTATATCTATATATATATATATATATATATATATATATATATATTAATATATATATTTTCAGAGTGTAATTCAAAAATATAAAAAAACTTTAAAGCTAAGAGGTCTCATCACGAGGCAACTTACCATGATCATAGGAAACTAATAAACTTGACATTATCATTATTGGAAACCACACCAATATAATGGCTCATAGTCGAAAGACCTTGAGGCAGGAGATCTCATTACGAGTTAGATTGTTCAAATTTATTATAACTTGTGAATGGCATTATCAATTTTTGGCCACCAAACGAGGATGATGACTTTAAAGTAAATAAAAAAATGAAATCATAAAAGAAAATAGTATTATTACCTCTTGAAATCTTTATTATAATATGAATAGGATACTAGTTCATTTTTGGTTAAATGGTAAGCCCGTCGAGGCTATAGACACCTGCTGGCAACATAGGCTCTACTAATGACTAATAAGTTTATCTAATATGCTAAACTTCAAATAATTCCTACTTATCCTTTCAACCTATTAAAATATGATTCATTCAAACAAAATTTCATCTATAAAAGACCTTGAAGAACCTTTTTTGAGTAAAATAGGTTATCTAATTTCAAAGTTATCTATATCAGTTCAGATTTCAATTATTCATAAACTTTCAAAAAAATTATTTACAATAGTTAAGATTTTATTTTATAAAAGAGATTAACTGGTTCGTCTAGTGTGTCGCCAATTTTTGTAGTATTCAATAACCCCCCATTTTGCTTAGAAATCATAGGAGGAATAATGGGGGCCCTGTAATTTTTTTAGGATAATATCCTTTTGCATAAAATATCCTAAGTTAGGGTTATTTTCTTTATTTCTCAAAAATAAAATTAGAAAGTTAAGGAAGGAAATTAGTTTTCCTTGAAAGAATAAAACATTGGGAAACAAAGCAAAAAAATAGTACAAAGGATAAACATATGGATATACCAGAGAACGTGTCATAGCAAATGCCGAAGCTCTGAATGATGAAATGCCGAAAACTTTGAATTCACCAAAATACTGAAACATTTGATATCGCATTCTGTCAATTAACATTTCCTTTATTGCATTTTTTCAGATGAGAGATTTTGATATCACATTCTGTTAGCAATTTCCCAATTCGCCAAACTCGCCATTTCGCATTTCACATTTCGCTAAAGCATACCGAAAACTACCCATTGTCAAATCTCTGACCAATTTGCTTCTGATACAATGCCATCTGTCAGCACCACGTGAACTGGCATTTGAAAATTTAATGATCCTTTATGTGTTTTCTAAATCTAGAGGTTTTCAACCGATTTGCAATAATTTCGGCTTAATATAGAGGGAAGTTCCATTACGCATGCATTTATTTGAGATGATTTTACCAATGTTCGAGTAAATTTTTCTTATCTTCACTTGTTTTTTTTTAACAGGATAAAGACTGTCTCAGCTAATTAAGCAAGAAGAAAGTCCGCTACCCCCCCAGAATCAATTTTGCTGCCCGAGGAAATTCACGAAATGGCTCCATTGATTTCGGATACCACATGCACATCAGATGAAAGCTCGTCTAATTGGGAGGCAATGTCAAAATTATTCGAAAATGAAAATATGAGAATAGTTGAAAGCAAAGGAGCTATTGTGGATGATTCTCAGATAAATCATGTAGATCCATGGTTAGAAGTAGCCAATTCTTTTCCTCACAAAATTGCTACTCGTCCTAAGATCCTCCCATATATTGATATGGTGAGATGGGTTATTGATCATGTAGATATAATAGACAGACAGTTCGTTACTTCCAAGAAAACTGTCATTGGTTCGTTCAAACCTGAGGACTTAAGAAGAATGTACCACTTGCCAGTGCCTCAAAAGAGATACAACGCTCAATTTGTCTAGAAATTCATGCAGGAGAATTCAAACCCTGCTAAACTTATTAAAGATTCAAGGAAATATCCTAACAAGCACAAGCGCAAAGACATGGGTATGTATTCAATGGCTTCTCTTGTAGGCCCTTTCTCCCAGGTTGCTGCTATCAGGTGTCGTCTTTTTCATTTAGTCAATACTCAAAAGTTTTCAGAAGAATGGGTGTCCTTGATTGAAGCTGCTTCTGACAGCTACATTATGACTTGGGCAACCATTTTGTCAAACAATTTGAGTAGGCAAATTTGTAATTATAGGCAAAAGCACAATGTACTAGCAAGGACAACTCCCCCCTTTTGCATAAGCACCTATATTATGGATTCTATATGTTTCTCTTATGATTTTCTATCTTTAGGATGGAAATGGACTGATCAGTATGCTACCCCCATTCATATTTACTTTGACATCCCATGGGAATCTAAATACCACCCCAATTTTTACAAAATTTACCACAAAGTCATAGTCCCCGTTTACCAAGAAGTCTTTGGAAGTAAAGCCCATAGGGTTACTGTTGAAGCCAAGAGAGACCTAAAGCCTATAGGAAAATGGTTCAGGGAAGAGAATTATACTTATATTCGCATTTTTGGTTGCCAAGCCCATCCTCATGTCTTGCCACTCTTTGTTCCAGATAAATTGCTAGCCAAAGAAATTGCCTACGAAATAGTTGGTTACGGTCTTACTAAAGTGCTTAAATATGCCAAAAAAATTGTTTGGCCCCCCTTTCCTATTTCTTGTGGTTCATACGCCCTTGACAATTTCAAGCATGCTTTGCTTTAAATTGAGCAATTAAAACCTATTGTTTTCCGATTTTTCCAAACTGACACTATAATCCTAATGAAATTGCCAAAGAAGTAACAACTCAGGTGAAACTCAAGCTTTTTTCATGCGAGCCTGATAAGTTCGATGAATTATTTGAGATGCTTCTAGAATACTCTATGGTCGAGGAGCTAGCTACAAAAAGATTAAGTTCTACTGAATTGATAAGCTTTAAGCATTATTATCAAAGGAGAAATGCCCATTTACCATAAATACTGGTAAAACATCTGCAACAGGAAACAAGAAAAGCCGAAGCATCAACCTCTTCTTCCCAAATACCAGTTATAGAAACAATAATTGATGCTTTTGAATAAGAGACACAATTCAATAAAGCCTGGGAAGAATTCAATCATGCAACAAACAGTTTCAATCAGCAAGCTACAGAACCAGTATTAGTTACTACACAATTAGCAACAATCACTATTGATCCAAACACAAAGTTATGTACAGGTAATAAAGAATCCTCCAAGGTTTCAGGAGATAAAGGGAGAACTCATTCACTATTGAGGATCCCCAAATTATTATTAATGCTGAAGAAAGTGAGAAGAACATCAGTGCAAAAGTAGAGAAAGATTCTACTACACCAGAGGATACGAAATTAGTCCTTGCATTCCCTAGCACTGAGATAGTCCTCAAGATTAATGAAATTCCACCATTGGATGTGTTTTACAGTCCAAAGCATAAAGAAATTATAAGCAGATCTTGGAAGAAAAGGAAATTAGAGTAATCTCCAAACTTACTCCCTAGTGAGACTCCAATCCAAATACTTTGGAAAGGAGCTTAGTTTTCCCCTGAGGAAGAACTAAACAGGCTGTCTTAGTATGTAGGAGCTTATGCCAGTGCCACCGTCGACAAAGTCGCAGAAATTCAGTTATTAATAAAATAAAAGGATCAAATAATTGCTCAAATGGAGCAACTTTTCCAGCAGGAACAACAAATCATAGAGCAACAATGGTAATCAAATGTTACTATTTTACAGATAGATTTTGATAATTTAAGGCATCAATTTGAAACAAAGAGCAGAGATAAAGATCATCATATTCAAAAATTGCAGCAAAGGATTGAACAACTACAGGAAATTCCCGAAATCAACAAAGGCCGAAAGGAGGCATTTGAATTGGACACCCTACTGAAAAAACAACAGTTAGTTTTTTGTCATAAATTATCTCATATTCATGATTTAGCCAAGACTAGCAATTCCATGGTTACTCAACTGTCTGACCTGAGTACATATTAAGAAGGGATCGATGAAAAAGTATTAGACTACATATATTGGCAAGACAATGCAAAAGGGAGAGCGACCAATCTCCCTAGAATTGAAGAGTTGATAAAGGACATTATATTCGGTGATTGGGATATGAAGATGAAAAGCACTGAAATGGCCATTATCAGAGCTATAAATCTTACTTATAATCTCACCGAATACATTAAGGACACCCTGTTTCAAGCCAGTCTGATACAAGAATGCCCGAAAGACACTTTTCGAGATGTCAAGATCTTAAATAAATCAAGGCAGAAGTGTCTATGAAGAAAGCTCTAGATATTCAAAGCCTATCCATACCTAACATGGAGAGCTATTGGCATTTCCTAGTGAAACCGCATAGTCAATGGCTTACATTGAGGTGTCTCTCAAATGCTGCTACTCAACTTCTTCTACCACTCAATGATGCACTCTTCGTGGGACATATACGTATGCAACCGATACACCCCCCCAGCTCGATCCAATGGTGAACGCATGTAATCTCAAAGAATGAATAGAAAAGGAGTTTGACAATCAGTCATGAGGACTATTATAACTGATCACCATTTTGCTATCCAAGATTTTAGTTTTAAATAGTTTTAAAACAGTATTTAGAAACTTTATTTACAGGTTTTCTATTTTGGTAATATTAATATCCTATTTAAACCACTTTCATGCATTTAGAAAGCGGTCCTGAAAATTTTGAGAAGGTGGCTTTTCAACTCGGACTATTGTTTGAACAAAAGTTATCCAATTGAAAGGTTCAACTTGGAAGCTATCTTTTTTTAGATATAAAGCTTTGATGCATCAAGTACTATTATCTTCATGTTGTTGTTTTATGTTAATGAACTAGATAGTTAACTTATTTCTTTTTGAATATTTCATTATAGTTTGCTATGAAATGAGATATATCATTGTCACTATTCATGTGAGATATTGAATGATTTGCGATTATATATGAGATAACGAGATATTTTGTGTGATTGAGTTTTTCATCAGCTAAATTAATTAACTATTTAATTAATTTAGTTTCTTACGTATGCTTTCTTTTCATTAAAGTATGAGATGATCTATATTGTTACATGCTATATGAAATCTTTCTATTAGATCACATGAAAGAGATTTATCCCGGGAGATAGTTAGAATAAGTATTAAAGTTTTATCATTAGTTATTAAATCATTCCATTATGTTGATTTCATTCGTTTAGAAAATCATGTAGATTCATAAGCTCATGCAATGTACTACAAAAAGAGACAAGAATCTACTTCTACTCTTTATAGCGGAAGCACATAAAGATCGAGCAAAGAAATAATCGATTGAGGAAGAGAATCATATACACATAACAAAATAAATATTCGGGGAAAGCCAAAGCTCAAAACCCCATTATCTGTATTGTATATATATTAGAAAATCAAGATGAGATTACAATGCTTGTTTTGTCAAGAACAATCCCAGCACTCAGTAAAATAAATCTCCAACTCACAAGCAAGCACCAGGCCAATACTTAGCCAATTCACGAGCTCTCCAAGTACCTATTTCCTTGTGTAATTCCTATGGCTGATTAACCCATCTTAAAGGGAAATCAGTGCACTCAAAACTACGCAATCCCTTCAAGGATCAGTTCCTGATTGCATGCACTATCAATGCAACTCAGAACAATCTAAAACAAATAGTACAATGTCCCTAAACTTGTTATCCATGAATAGTGTCCACTCGGATGCTGCTATTCCTACTAATATGGGTGGCTATCTTAGAAACAAACAATCAAAGTCTACTATTGTTTCCTTTTGTGAAAATAGACGAGAGGAGAACCAAAAAGACCAACCTGAGTCTTGCGCTTGATTTCCTCTCCTTCTTGATAGAGTTTCGCCACTTCTTCTTTGTCTGCCTAGCTTCAAAAGAACTTGTGGAATCACAAAAACATACTACTATGCAAAAAACAAGGATCTAAATTCATAAATAATACAGGATCATATGTGTATTAACCATATACATGCATTTGTAAACAAGTACACAAGAATATGGAAGGAAACAAGAATAGCTTTATTTAGATGAAAAGTAGCAAGAGGCTTACAACCATGTGCTCTGACCCAGCATCATCCTCTAGCTAGGAAGCCCTTCTTCACCTCAAGCAAAGCTTAGATCACCCAACACTGTGAATGTACACCAGAAAACCAACAACACTTCATCTTCTGGGATCTTGATTAGTGTATTCTCTCTGATAGTTCCTGCTTCCACTTGGAGAATGATGATCTCTTACTCATCCCTGGTCGAAAATGGAGTGGCAAGTGTCAGAGGGAAAGCTTCTAGAAGATTCCATGATCTTCCACCTCGCATTTTCGTCCCTGCCATTTGTCCATTCCCGACCATCGCACTCTACAGAGGAGCAAATCAGTATGCATCGCATCTTGTACACTGGGAAGGTGATATGCATCGCACCCCCTGCATTGAGCTTTCACTATGGTCCAGTTTTGACCCTTTATGAGCAATTTTCAGTGGAGAACTTCTGGGAGATGATGTAATCAGTTGACCTTGTTCCTTTAGGCAGTGAAGCAACACTTTTAGGGACTTAGGAGCCCTCAGTTTATGTACATTCATGATAGGGGTTGAAGTGCCCAAAAATGTCTATAACAACACTCTAGTCTCAACTAGGTCTTTCTTAGAATCAACATGCATGAGTTTCTCATGAGGGAATATTCAGTTAACTGGAGTAGCACTAGTTGAGTGCACTAATGCATCAACTGACTGTAATTCACTATTATTTCCTCAAACAATTTCGAACTAATTTAACTGGACTTAACTCAATAAACTGAGTTAACTAATTACAACTCATACTTAACTCATCCCGGACCCCTATAATAGTTAACTAGAGTAGCACTAGTTGAGTGAACTAATGCATCAACTGACTGTTAACTCACTATTATTTCCTCAAAGAGTTTGGAACTAATTTAACTGGTAAACTGAGTTAACTAATTACAAATCATACTTAACTCATCCCAGACCCCTATAATATAGGGAGAACATATACATGAATTCAGAAAGACTTCCAACTCAAAATTCCTAAGCTAATTAAGTTTAATAAACTTAATTAACTATTTACAAGTTTCTATGAGAATAGAATTTGATTTTAATTCATAATTTAATTCAAGGAAAAATTAAACTAGAATTTCTTGTTGCCATTTTCAACACTCCCTCTCAACAAGAAAGGGATTATCAGCTACCCTGATCCATTCTCTGTGAAATTCGAATTTACATATTAACAATGCCTTTGTCAAGATGTCAACATCTTGCTCCTCCTTGGGAATGTAATCTAACAACATGATCTGCCTCAACACACAATCTCTAAGATGATGATATCAAATATCAATATACTTGGACCGATCATGAAAAATTGGATTTCAGTGAGTTTGATGCAACTTTGATTATCACAATAAATCACTGTAGGATCCATCTGCTGACCAAACAAACCAACTAGGATCTTCCTCATACAGATAGCCTCACATGCTGCTTGACTTGCAGCCAGGTACTCTGCATCTGCCAAATTGAGTGCAACCGATCTCTGTTTCCTATTGTACTAAGAAACTGCCATTGATCCAATAATTAAGATCCCTCATGATGTGCTCTTCTTGTCGAATGGACTCCCTTCCCAATTTGCATCGATGAAGCCTTGAAGCTTCACTCCCTCTGTTCATCTATACCATAACCCAAACTGAGTAATACCTCTGAGGCATCTCAACACATGGTTTGCTTCCTTCAAAAACAACTTGGCAGGCCTAACCATCGCTTGACTAAGCTGGTTAACTGCATAACACATATCCGGTCGTGTGTTCACTAAGTACATGAATGAACCCACAAGCTTTCTGTAAATAGTAGCTTCCACTACTTCCCTTGAAGTAACATCCTCCTTCCTCTAGTTACTAGGTAGAGGAGTCTCCATGGGTTCACTTCTCTCCATGCAGAATCTCCTGAGTATCTCGTTGGCATACTTGCCTTGAGATACAAACAACTCCCCATCTCCTTGCCATACCTCCATGCCA
Source organism: Pinus taeda (assembly GCA_000404065.3). NCBI lineage: Eukaryota > Viridiplantae > Streptophyta > Pinopsida > Pinales > Pinaceae > Pinus > Pinus taeda. Next base: position 110,352 of record APFE031334881.1, on the reverse strand, counting down.
AGAAAGTAATGCACGAGCCCCATTTCCTTCATCTCAAACTCTCTTGCAAGGTCCTCCTTGCAAGATTAGATGAGCTTCTCAAAACTTGTTAGTATGAGATCATCAACGTAAAGTACAATGATCAACAACTTACCTTCCACCACAATGTGGTATAGGTTCGCATCTGCTTCACTCTTCATGAACCCAACCCAGTGAAGTAGCTATCTATCCTGGTGTACCAAGCACGAGGTGCTTGCTTCAACCCATAAAATGCTCTCTTGAGTTGGCACACATGCGACTCACAACCAAAGGTTTCAAAACCTTCAGGATGCTCTATGTACACCTCTTCCTCAATCATGCCACTGAGGAAGGCAGTATTCACATCCATCTGATGGATCTTCCAACCCATTTGTGATGATAGTGCCAATATAGAAATTATTGACGAATATCTTACAAGAGGAGAAAATTTCGCATCATAGTCAATCCCCTCTACCTGTGAAAAGCCACGGGCCACAAATCTAGCCTTATAATTCTCCACACTACCATCAACAACTTTCTTTACCTTATAAAGCCAATGAGAGATCACAACTGACTTTTCCTCTGGTCTCGGGACCACATCCCAAACATTGTTTCAAAATATGGAGTCATACTCCTCCACCATCACATCAACACAAACCGATTGCTGCACTGCTTCCTGAAAGGAAGACGGCTCTATCAATACATGCACCCATAAGAGCCATGTATCCAATGTATCTTTCATGTGACCTTCTCAGCCTGTGCTGAGAAGTGGGTGCTCCCACATTCTCCGTGCATCATCCAACAATCTGTCAGCCTCTCTAGTGCACTTTCTTTCCTCTTTGGAAGACTCTGCATGAGTGGATGTCTCCACTCCTGGAACCTCTACATGTGGCTACTCCACATCAATCTGAGGCCCCTCAACCTTAGGAGCTAAAATCTGCTCATCCGCATGTAGCTCAAGCTCCCTCTCAAGGGAAACTCACATGGCCTTCTCCCCATTGAATATGATATCCCTGTGAACCACTGTCATCTGACTGGTCGACATGTACACTTGATAGTTGTGGGGTGTATCAGTGTGCCCCACAAATATCCCCAACTCTGCTGTCGGGTCAAGCTTCTTTCGTGCATCTTTGGTCACATGACAATATACTGATGATCCAAAAATACTGAAGTGACCAACATTTTGCCTCTTATCGGAATAAGCCTCCTCTAGGGTCTTCATCTCAAGTATCTGATGTGGGCTACGATTCTAAACATAAACCACTATGTTGCGTGCCTCAACCCACAAGTGTATTAAAATGCCCTGATCATGCAACATTGCCCTCGCTGCCCCTACTATGCTTATGTTCTTCCTCTCGTCCACCCCATTTTGTTGAGGGTTATGGGTGTCGTCAAATCTCGTTTAATCCCTTCCACTGCATAGAAGTTATGAAACTCATTTGAGACATACTCACCACCGTTATCACTCCGTAGAGCTTTAAGCTTCTTGCCCAAATCTTTCTCCACCGATGCTTTGAGCTCACAATTTTTTTTGAAAGTTTGATCCTTTTTCTGCAAGAAAAATATCCAGAATTTATGAGAATAGTCATCAACAAATATAACATAATACCTGTGTTTGGCTGTGGATGTTGTTGAGAGTGGTCCACACAAATTTGAATGGAATCTCTCTAGAATAGACTCTGCTTGACTGTCTCTGTCTCCAAAAGAAGACTTGGTGTATTTTCCCAAAGTACACCCCTTGCATGTATCAACTTGCTCAAGCGTACCTTTGGGAAGACCGTATATAATTGCTGCAATATCTTCAAAGCCCCATGATGCACGTGGCCCAATCAACTGTGCTACAACTCGCCAACATCTCGACTTTGCATAATTTCTTCTTTTGAACTCAAAGAAACACACTCCTCTACCTCTAGTTTATAGAGATTCTTAACTCGAATCCCTATCTTCTTGACTTGACCCGTGGCTATGTGTCAAAGGAATGCCTTTCCTTTCAAGAAGATCACATCATAACCTATATCCTTAAGCATGGAAATGGATACGAAGTTCTTCTTCAGCCTAGGTACATACATAACATTCTTCGAGGTGAGTGGAGTCCCATGCTCCCTCTGAAAAGAAATCATGACCAATCCAGAAAAACTATACTTCCTGTCGTCACCCATCTCGATAAGCATCTAGAGATCTTTCTAGTCTAGGTTACTGAATAACTCTTTGTCGCCAGTCATGTGGAATGAAGCTCCACTATCTAAGTGTTGACAATAATATTGAGAGGGGGGGTGAATCAGTATTATCTAATTCTTTTGCCAAACCTTTCTTATTTATACTTTGAATTATTTTTGCATACCAATACCATAAATAATGAGCATGAACAAGAAAATCAGACAGTCACATCAAAGAACACCAGATATAAGGTGGAAACCCAATGTGGGTGAGAACCACCTGCTGCAATATGTCTCTATCTTCTTTCAAATTAGAAACTCCTTTTACAATGGTCTTGTACTGGTGCAGTCCTTTACCAGTACGCAGGCTGCAACCTGCAGAGAGCTACAACTCTCTCTCGTTTTCCAGTCTCTCCTGGAAGGGAGCTACAACCCCCTACTTCTTTTCAAGGACCACTTTTCATAAATTTTCAAACTGGATCCATATAAATCAAACGATCATCAAGTACATGTAAATTATACAGTCAGCTGCAATAACAATAACATAACTGAACCCAGAACACCTTATCAATAGAAAAAATTCAGCCAACAGAAGATCTTAAAATAGATACGCAGTTTTCCTTTTTCTGGCCTGCGTCGCTACGCACTTCACTCTCTGCTTCTCTGCGTACACCCGCAGAGCTCCTTCTGCTGTACTGCGTGACCACGCACTCCTCCTTTTACTGATCTGCGTACAGTACGCACCCAAATTTACTACCGCACCGCGTACTGGCCAGTACGCACGCACCCAGAAGAACAATCGCGCCGCGTACTGACACAGTAGGCACGCACCCAGAAGAACAATCGCGCTGCGTACCGACATAGTAGGCACGCACCTGAACCACTGTCGCTCTGCGTACCCCCGCACTTCTCCTTCCTCACCTTTGCGTACCCACGCACTGCACCTTTGTCGCCTCTGCGTACACACGAACTTCTTCCTTGTTGCCTTTGCGTACCCACGCACTGCTCCTTCGTCACCTCTGCGTACCTCTGATTAGGGTTGAAATACAGTCAGATGCTCAGATCTGAACTTGCGCTCGAGAGATCACCCTTCACAGATTCTCTTCCAAATTCTCTTTTATATATCAAGATTTTAAATCGAGAACCCAATATTTCAGATCTTAAGATATTCAATACTCCAAAGATGCACAAGCCAAATGATCTCCTTTACTTTATATAGGCAAGATCTTCCTCAAAACAAGGACTAATACCACGGGCCAAAAACCATGATAATACAATACTGTCGGCTAAATATCATAAGAAACCCCACGTGTGCACGCTTTACTGCCTTGAAGAGTGTGCACTGGGGTACGCACCTCATGAATGGGTAATCTGCGTAACTGGACGCGGTCCCTGCACGGCGCACCTGCGGGTACGCACCTCCTGAACTGTTCACCTGCGTACTTCTTTATTTTCATCAAATTGAGAGCCATGCCATGGGTGTTTGCATCAAGTACAACATCTGTAACATATAACCATACCAGAAACATAATGCCAACATCCACGGGCGGATCCTGATAGTGAAAGAGGGGCACCACGCCTCGATAACCTCATCAAAAAGTAGATATCCTCGACTGTCAATGGAATAGATTTGCTTTTGATCTAGAATACTTGGTTGATCGGATCCCATGCATTGAGAAAATATTGCAATAAACTGATTTGTTGCCTCATGCTAGATATATGGACGAATTTGAGCAAGCCACAGTTTCATAATGCAGTAACAGTGCCCTGATCGTATAAGGCAATCATGTCCTCTTCTTCATGTTCGTGCTCATGCCATGTGACGACCATCTTGATCCAACAAATATCTGAAACGTAGACAAAAGATGAGTTAGGATCCAAATTTGAGCAAAAAACATCCAAAAATTTCATGAAAAATCACTTCGTAAAGTTTCCCTTTTGCGCCCATCGCACCTTGCCTTTGAGCAAGGTGAGATGCATACTAATTGGCCAGTATACAGCTCAGTATGCATTGCACCTTTCGATATAGACCAGGTACGATGATGGGAGAAAGAATTCTTCAAACCCAAGGAGCCTAGAAGAATGGAAAAGCTTGCTCAAAATCAAGAAAAGATCGAATGAAAATGAAGAGTTCAGGGTTAGGTCCTACCTGGTGCTAATGGTGCAGAGAATAGTCCATCAGATCTCCCAAAATCAGCTAGTGAAATTTGAGGGGAAAACCACTCCAAAGCTCCAAAATCCCAAATTTGAAACGAAATGATTAAAATAAGAGGTAAAACCACTTTTTATGTTACTATTCACATACTTCAAGTAAAATGTTAGTTTTTAATTCATTTTCCGGGCATATATATGTATTTCTAATCAATTTGATGGAGAAATTGAGCAGGTTGAATGACCGACGAAAAAAATCTAACGTGTTAAATAGTGAATTAAACATCCTTGACCACTGTAATGAGCAATGTTATCGTATGGTTCAAGCTCGTTAAAAAATAAACATACCACTGAGCATATGTTCCCCCATAGGTCAAGCTCGTTAAAAAATGAACGCACCTTTGGTAAATAACCCTTGTGATCACAATTATATCAGCCTTTTGAACCTTGGTTGTGTTCCTTCCATCACCTCCATCCTTTTGGCCGATCATACGCTTCCACTTGATTGTTTACCATTTTGAGGAACAGCTGCAATGAGTGGTCTTGTTAGCCACCCTCTTCACATCACCATGTTTTGAGAAGTTCCAAGCTTACCCGGAACGCGTTGCTACCCTAAAACGCCACTCATTCCTAAAAAACGAGTCTTCTTTAAACTCTTTTCAGACTTGTTAAATATGAAAATATTGTCGAGATATTGGCCTTTCCAGCTCGTTAAAGTGATTAGAAGTGCCATCCCTCCTGTACATTTTAAATCTTTTTCGGACTTAAGGGATTATGCTACGAAAAAGAACTACTAGTTTCCTTTTCGACCCTTTTCAAACTCTCTAAACATGAAAAGGACCTAGTTATCCTTGTCATTAAACTCGTTAAAACAATAGCGACAAACTTGTCCACCCAGACAAGAACGAGTTTCACTGTCGCTAGGCTCGCAAAAACATGGCGACAGGTTTGCCCGAAGGGCAAATTATAGAACAAGCATATGTTATCCTCCTCAAGCTTGACAAAAATAAAGAGGTACTGGTCAGCAATGACTAAGGAAAAAGGGAATAAAACTTGAATGATTTTATTGGTAGCAGGTTGCTCTTGAACATGACACTTTCACTCCATCACCATGATTGAGTTGGGTTGGGTTATTTCGTTTACCGGTCATATCACCATTGGTCCTCCATACCATCCATATTTTGGGGTTAACGCTACCAATCCATCTCAATGTTGCTGATATGTTCAAGAGAAGTCATTTAGAGAATTCACCATCCAGTAAATACCTCATCCACTGCAATACCTTCACCCTCTATTTTTCATGACCGCTATTCTTGAACCTTATATCATCAGATTGTTTTCACCTCCAGAAAATCATTTTCTTTTTTTCATGTCGTAGATGTGGGATACATTAAGGCCCTCCTACGATGGGTCACTTCTTGGCGACATTAGCTCATTATCCAAGAAGTTGACTTAGAAACAACCCTTTCAGTACTTTGAAGCTTGCATGCCTCAATGGCAAGTTTCTCACTTCCGACGACAGGTTTACATCAATGGCCTACGACCGAAAGATTTTGCGTGGTGTTCGACATCGGATCATATATTCACACCACGTGAATTGTGCTGTAGTACCTTGAGGGTCATTATCATTATCGGTGATTCCTCTTGCGCCTGTTAACAGCTTACATTATTAGTTGGTAATCAGGCGATGTCTTTCCATGTTCGACTTCAGGATGTCTTTTCACATGGATCGACTTGTACATCGGGCGAATATTGAACGAGTTTGAAGACCCCGGATCTAGTTTCATCCATCTAGGCTACAATATATTTAGGAATATAAAGACATCAAATGTACACAGAAGCTGCACAGATGATCATCCAAGATAGGGATGATGACTCTACATATAAAGAATCACCAGTCTGCAACTGTAGACGATTATATGTTCTATGTACATGAAAATGAATTTATAAAGTTGAGCATGGGAATGCCTCCCTCAGCTAGATCATGAAAATAATATGATGATGATGTATTGTATTGTATCTTATACAAGTCACCTTCCAGTTCGAATACCTCGGATCCTCATGATAAAGCATTTCACCCAACATCAAAAGATTTACGAGTTCATGCTCTAGGGGGCAACTGTTATAGACATATTTTGGCACTGCAAACCCAATCTTATATGTCAATAAGCCAAGGGCTTTTTAACCCCTAAAAGTTTTGTTTCATACCCTAAAGGATCATGGTCAACTGATTACATCATTCCCCAAAAGTTCCACCTGGAAAACCACTCAAAACTGGCCAAAACTGGACCATACTGACTGCTCCACTGTCAGGGTGTGATGCATATTGACTTCTACACTAGCTAGGTGTGATGCATACTGAAGAGGCCTTCTGTGGGGTGCGATGAGTGAGAATGGACAAATTTTTGAGACAGTTTGCTAAGTGGATGCTCATGGAATCTTCTAGAAACTTCTCCTATGACACTTGCCTTTCTAAATTCGACCAGGGATGAGTAAGAGATCCAAGAAATCTCCAAGTGGAACCAAGAACAACAAGTGGAATGACACTAATAAAAAACACAGAGATGACTCACACCCTTGTAGACATCTATAAATGGATCCCTCATCTGAGAGATCTGGAGGCTGGAATTTTGTAATTTGTAAGGAAGTGCTGATAGTTTGTCTTTGAGAAAGGGCATTGTATTGTTGGGTGATTTTGCTTTTCATGAGGTGAAGAGGGCTTTGATGCTGGGAGGATGATGCGGGGTCAGACAGCTGGGTTGTAATTCTCCCTTCTATTTTAATAAAGTTCTTTGAGTTTTCCTCCATACAATCGTGTACTTGTGAATCTTCTTATTTGTGAATGCCATTGTATGTTCGATGTATTTCTAATTTTGCATTGTTTATGATATAATAGATCGAGACGATTTGATGGTGTTTTGTTACTTGGTTTCTACAGGTATTCTCTACGCAGGACAAGTAGGAGAGAAGTTGCAAACTCTATCAAGGGGGAGAGAAATCAAGCAAGGATTCAAGCGGAAGATCTAGGTTGGTCTCTTTTCTTATCTCTTATCTATCATACATAGAGGAAATCACAAATTGCTTTGATTGTTTGTTTCTATGATAGCTGCCAATCCTAGTGGGGCTAGCAGATTGAAAAGACACTAGTTTTCTCGGAAACACTCTTCCATTTAAACCCACTAAAACCCCCCTATCATAAGTTTAAAGGGTTAAATATATTGGGCCCCATGAGAAACAACCTCCCCGATACCCTTTTAACTTAACCCTTACATTATTCTAACCTATAGTCTTGCTTTACCTATTTAACCCCCCACTTTATAATTCCATACCCTCGCCAAACCTTTGAATATATTTAAATTTCCGCATTATTGGGCCCCGCCAACCACACCCCGACTCAGCCCTTGCAACTTTGTTGTGGGATAGCCCTCCGATCAACCACTCCCAGATAAGATGGCCCATACTCATATCATGCACTCCCATCGTCCAATAGTTAAAATTCCAAAATAACACGAGATTCGTGGTTTTGCTTGAGCACCCTTTTGCTACGTGGTAGGCCCACGTTATATCACATTCTCTCAAAAAATACCGCCCTTTTGATGCAGGAGCATTCAGCGCAAAAATATCATTGTATTTTAGTAGACATAGGGGGTCTTGTGTTTTAAGGAAGTTGGTTTCCAGAGTATTGAATTAATGTAAATATTTAGGCCTTTGAGTGATTTTAATGAGAATAGGAATTAATTAGATATTGTGAGACATATTTGTAAATGTTATTGAATGTAGGAGAACATGAGAGGATTAGGATTACTTAGGAACTAGTTTGAATAAACTATTGAACAACTCAAAAGTAATTGATGAACAGTTCCTCAACTGTAAAGAAACTGCTCCTAATGTATTGAAAAGAAAAAAGAGAGAGGCTAGATAGGTGAGCCAGCAAGCCAGCCAAGCTAGCCAGTGAGCTAGCGAGTAGAGTGTGTCTGTAAGCCTACGAGACAGAGAGCGAGAGAGTTAGATTCTTGGTTGTGTTTATAAGCCTATGGGCAGATGATGATCAGGGGCCACTAATTAGAAGGTCAGGCCGAGAAGAGACATAGAGTCTCATCATGTGATTGTTTAGTGACATATGTATAAGCATAGAGATTCAATTCTAAATTGTATATGTGTGTTTTGAATATTGAATGTTGAATTATGAATGAATCATGGAATTTTGTATAATAGATGTGTGCAAACAGAATTCGGTGAACCATAGCAAGGAGAGGAGAGTGTGACAGAGGATCACAATGGATCTTCGAATCCATTAGAAGACAAGGTAAAGCTCTGTAGAGACAGAGATCAAAGTAAAATACGCAGTAGCCAAACTCGGAAGTGAATTACGCAGCGGAAGACCCAAGGGCCGAAGCATTGAAGAAAACCCAAAACCACAGAAAAACTGAGGAAACAGCGTAAAAACATAAGTAATTGGAATAACGGAGAAGTGAAGTATCCATGCACATTAGCTATCAGATCGAGAAGATCAACGACTAGGATTAAATCACAAGAGTGGGGAATCGGGATCGCATCGCAATCTTTCAAAGGGAGGAAGCAATTGCAACATGCGATGTATAGTCGGACCCGAAACCTTATTGAATGCAACCTAGAACCCATCGGGTCTGTAAACACATGTTGGATCAGAAGCTTTAAAGTGTAAGGATCAAGCGATAGCCGATAGTCGATAGTGATAAGCGCTGATCAGAGATCGGGCGGATCGGCGATCGGAGATCATAGGGGGAGTAGCTCAATGGAAGTTTTAATATGGAGGGCGGACCCAACGATATATAAATGCAGGCGTATACATTTTGAGTTTCGCTTATATGGTTCAGAGCGGAATTTCATATATTTTCCTTTGTAATCGGTAAAATGCTACACCGAGTATTTTAAGGCTTAAGTGATGTTAAACGATTTCAATAGTTTCATATCGGAGTCGGAGGGGTGATGGAGTATACATGTGGTATGACCACAGGAACTTGCGATGAGCGATTGCGATAAAGGTGAAACCTCGAAAAATGTGTAGAGGCCATATAAAGGGTTAAAGACATGTTTTGTGATTAATTCCTTTGTAAATGGTTATGAAGGGTTAAGCACACATATGTGAGGGTTTATATATAAATCAACGTTATCAAAGGATGGAAGATTTCATAGATGTAACCCACGTTTAAAGAGGGAAGGTTACATATGTGTGGCATGGGGACTAACAAAGGTTTGTGAGGTTTTAAAGGTTCTAATAGGAAATATTAATGAAAGTCCTTAATAAAGTCTTATATGAAGGCTCGAGGGTTGATTAGAGTCCTAATAAGTATATATGGGCTAGGGGCTAGCCGGTGTTGGGTTTTTTTATAAATCATTCCACATAAGAATGGATTAATGGGGCCTTAACCATATTGAGATGGAAGATTTGACTCCCGAGAGAGTTAAATACCCAGGACAGATGTGTTTATGCATTTTACATGCATACTGTGGGTGTAGTAGGGGTAACCTTGCATTAATTGGTATCAGAGCAAGTTAGAGATCTTTGAGAAAACTTAGAACATAGTTATGTTTTAAGATGTTTATGCAGGCAAGGGAGATTAGATTTCAACCTGAAAAATAGTAAGCACACAGAAGGTGATGTGTAGCAAAACTTGCAGATGCAAGAAGACAGAGAACAATCCATTCAAATTGCAGGAGAATGATGGAAAAAGATCATGCAGATATCTTGAAGGTGAGATGACGTGCTTTGTTTTAAATTGATTTGATGATTGGAGAATGTGTTTTTTTACACTAATACACAGGTTACAACATAAGAAGGTGAGAAGGTTGCAGGAATCTAGAGCGAGGAGTGTTCAATTGGTTCAAGAGGAAAGAACCAGAGAAATGCTAACAGAGTGAGCTCAAAGGAGAGAAGCTTAGTGAGGCATATGTAACAAGGAGGAGACTTGTTACTACAGAGGTATTGCAGCTCACAAAGGCAATTCCACAGAGGATGTCGGTAGAATTGCTAAGGGATGAAGGAAGCTGGTAAGACTTTCTGAGTGAAAGAAGAGGTGGTCAGAACCTAGTATTGTGATTGAAATACAAAAGGACAGTTGTGTTCTTAAAAGGTGCAGATGAGTTGAAGCCTAGAAGGAGTAGAGAGAAGTGCTCAAAGGAGGTTCCAGAGGTAGAGAACCAAGTACTTTCCAAAAGACCAAGTACAGAGGAAAGCTTGGTGAGGTAAGTTGCAACAAGGAGGACTTGTTGTTGTGGAGGCTTTAGTGAAGCTCATAGTGAATGAATGAGGAAATCATAGAGAGAGGAGAAGAAGATGGCTACTGATAGTCATAGCAGAGGTTCTGAGGAAGACCACAGTAGAATAAAGAATAAGGAAGAGGTTGCCAAGGCAAATGGCAATAGGATGAGTCAAGAGGAGATTGACAAGGAAATTGCAAAGATAAAAGAACAACTTAATGTATTAAGGATGATACTTGAGGAAAACCAAAGACAAGGTTGGGCCTTGAGGAAAAAGGCAGTGAAGTGGTCTAAGCTACATAGAAGACTATAGCAGAGGCAAGTGAGGAGCCTGGTGGAAGGACTCAGAGAGGCTGAGTTAGAAATGGAAGAATCCATTTGTGAACCAGAACAGGGAGAAATTCTGGGGGAAAGTGAAGACTACACTGAAGATAAATAATGGAGATCAAGTGAAGATCTCATGGACTATTGGGATAGTTCAAAACAACATGAGGAGATGCTGACTAAAGATGAAGACTTGAAGACTGAGACTTCAAGTAAGACCAAAAGGTCACATGATTTTAAATCTAATAATTTGTGTATGGTTGCAGGTGGAACACATGAAGAAGGACAATTTTCTGATATTGTCATAAAGAAGGAAGAAGATAGGAAGAATATAAATTCTGTTCTAAAAGAAGATAGTGAGGATTGTATAGAACGCTTGGGAGGAGTTCCAAGCGAGATGGCAAATTGGTGGCATGAGTTAAGTATTTTGGAAGAAAGGCTAGAAGACCCAAACGTAAGTGTTCAGATTGTAAAATCAGAACTGAATGAGAATGAAGAAGTTCACTACATTGAACAAAGATGGGAAGACATCATTGGAGCAGATGATGTGGAAGAGAAACTAGCTGACAGTCTCGTGAATTCTGCTGAGAATTCAAAACAACATACTGATGTGCTGATAGAGGAGGAGAAAACAAAGCAATATACTGATGTGTTGCCAAAGGAAGAAGAGGCACTGAGGCCTTATGTTTTCTACTTTAATAATTATTTTATGGGTGCAGGTATAGTTGCATATGCTGGAAGAAATTTGGCACAGATGAGCAGCCAAACAAAAGTGGAAGAATAGGATTCGGTGAAAAAATTCAATCCATGGAACAGATATGTTCAATTGCTAGAGAGAATGCTGGAAAGTCAGGATTCAATGCAGACAGAGATAATATTTACAGAGGGTAAGGATGTAAGGGCGGCAGTAGGGATCCAACAACTACACGGTGGAAGTAACCAACAACAATTTGAAGAGTTTGTGGACAGCAGCAACAACCTGAAGCAGAGAGAAAGAAGAAAAAGTATGTGGCAGAGTATGGACCAGCCCAAAGATGTGCTGGAAAAAGAAATTGAAGAATTGAGGCAACTGATGATGAAACAAGCCATAGGGAGAAAGTTGATGACATCAGGAAGGATGATCAGTCAGAGTATGAACCTGATTGACAAGGAGTGGAAGATGGAACAGAAGACAACAGTCATACAGTAGCAGCAAAGGAGCAAATCATTTGGGTAGTTGCAAACTAAAGTTTGGGACCCTGGAGTTTTTTTCTAACAACATATGAAGACACATGATCAGGAGATCAGGAATATTTTCTACCTTGGGAGTCTGATGCAGGAGCATTGAGCCCAACAATATCATTGTATTTTAGTAGACATAGGGGTTCTTGTGTTTTAAGGAAGTTGGTTTCCTAAGTATTGAACTAATGTAAATATTTAGGCCTTTGAGTGATTTTAATGAGAATAGGAATTAATTAGATATTGTGAGACATATTTGTAAATGTTCTCGAATGTAGGAGAACATGAGAGGATTAGGATTAGTTAGGAACTAGTTTGAAGAAACTATTGAAAAACTAAAAAGTAACTGAGGAACAGTTCCTCAACTGTAAATAAACTGCTTCTAATGTATTGAAAAGAAAAAAAGAGAGAGGTTGGATAGGTGAGCCAGTGAGCCAGCCACGCTAGCCAGTGAGCTAGCCAGTAGAGTGTGTCTGTAAGCCTACGAGACAGAGAGGGAGAGAGTTAGATTCTTGGTAGTGTTTGTAATCCTATGGGCAGATGATGATTAGGGGCCAATAATTAGAAGATCAGGTCGAGAAGAGACAGGGAGTCTCATCATCTGATTGTTTATTGATATATGTATAAGCACAGATATTCAATTCTAAATTGTATATATGTGTTTTGAATATTGAATGTTGAATTATGAATGAATCATGGAATTCTGTATAATAGATGTGTGCAGACAGAATTCAGCAAAACACAGAGAGGAGAGGAGAGCGTGACAGAGGATCACGATGGATCTTCGAATCCATTAGAAGGCAAGGTAAAGCTCTATACAGACAGAGATCAAAGAAAAGTACGCAGTAGCCAAACTCGGAAGTGAATTAAGCAGCGAAAGAGCCAAGTGTCGAAGCCCTAAAGAAAACCCAAAACCACAGAAAAACTGAGGAAACAGCATAAAAACATAAGTAATTGCAATAGCAGAGAAGTGAAGTATCCATGCACAGTAGTCGTCGGATCGGGAAGATCAACAACTCAGATTAAATTGCAAGAATGGGGAATCAGGATCGCCTTGCAATCTTTCAAAGGGAGGAAGCAATTGCGACATGCGATGTATAGCCAGACCCGAAACCTTATCAAATGCAACCTAGAACCCATCGGGTCCATAAACACATGTCGGATCGGAAGCTTTAAAGTGTAAGGATCAAGTGATAGCCGATAGCGATAAGCGCTGATCGGAGATCGGGGGGATTGGCGATCGAAGATCGGAGGGGGAGTAGCTCAGCGGAAGGTTTAATATGGAGGGTGGACTCGACGATATATAAATGCAGGCATATACATTTTGCGTTCCACTTATATGGTTCAGAGCATAATTTCATGTATTTTCCTTTGTAATCGGTAAAATGTTGCACCGAGTCTTTTAAGGCTTAAGTGATGTTAAACAATTTCGATAGCCGCATATCGGAGTCGGAGGGGTGATGGAGCATACATGTGGTATGACCACGGGAACTTGCAATGAGAAATTGTGATAAAGGTAAAACCTCAAAAAACGTGTAGAGGTTGTATAAAGGGTTAAAGGCGTGTTTTGCGATTAATTCCTTTGTAAATAGTTATGAAGGGTTAAACGCGCATATGTGAGGGTTTATATATAAATCAACATTATCAAAGGATGGAAGGTTTCATAGATATAACCACGTTTAAAGAGGGAAGGTTACATATGTGTGGCATGGGGATTAACAAAGGTTTGTGAGGTTTTAAAGGTTCTGATAGGAAAGATTAATGAAAGGCCTTAATAAAGTCTTATATGAAGGCTTGAGGGTTGATTAGAGTCCTAATAAGTATATATGGGCTAGGGGTTAGCCAGTGTTGGGTTTTTTATAAATCGTTCCAAATAAGAATGGATTAATGGGGCCTTAACCATATTGAGATGGAAGATTTGACTCCCAAGAGAGTTAAATACATAGGAAAAATGTGTTTATGCATTTTACATGCATATTGTGGGTGTAGCAGGGGTAAACCTGCATTACCTTCACTCAAAAGCAGTGTGATATGCCATAAAGCCACCTCCCCGTGTAAAAGGAAATTTTCCACCATTCACACTTTAACTTTGTGCCCAAAGGTTAACCGTTGTCGGTTAAAAGCCAAAAAGCCCCCCTTTTTACCCTTTTTACTGTTATTTCCTTGCAAACACATCTGCAGACTAATTCTGAAACCCGAAGTTCTGCTCAACCATTTTAACCTCACCTATAACCAGAAGACATGGCAGACTTCAAATTTCAAGCAGCACACATACAATTCAAGCCTCAGAAACCTCCGTTGCTACCACAGAACCCTGTCTGCACACCTAATCATCATTTTTCCAGGTATTCTTGAACGAACCAGAATGACCCTCTACTTAGGCTTTGTACAGTAATTATAAAAGGTCAATTAAATTAACTAATTAAAGACCTTACCAAACCAAAATAACCCCACTGTTCCTCCAAAAGCCCTTTCTTGCAGATTGTATTCACTCTTCCCACTATTCTTGAAGTCCTGAGTTTACTCCTAAAGCCAAAAAAAGATTAATTCAAGAGAATAAACAAAATTATGTCTTCCCAAAGCATTCTAAATGAGAAACCCCTACAAACCCCTCACTTGGATGTTGACCACCTCCCATTGGCTGACAGAGATTTCCAAATCAAAGACACAGTTTTGCCTACCATTTATTGAAACTCCATTGTTGGAGTAAAGACAACTTCCTGAACCAAAATGATGACATTCATCTATGGAAATCAAATTTACCCAAATACTTGTTCCCACAGGTATACCAATTCCATAAAATAATACACTTATGCCAACTCTACTATATCCCAAGCCAAAGTCCCATAATCTCTCCTAACCAGCAGATTTTGGTTATAATCACTGCAGTGTCTGCAGATCCAACCAAACCCAAACGAAACCCCATTTTAATTGAAAACCTACTTGAACTCTACATGAAGCTGGACCTTCCTACGATGACTCAAATCTTTTAGACTTTCATCCTAGAAGAGTCTCATACTCCTATAGACAGTCCTCCATACTCAACCACCATTTTCTCTGAGAGGGCTAGAAAAATTGTGAATGTGCTCTCTTGTATCATAGGATATACTATTGATGAGCATGTAGATGATCCTGTACTTGCTTTCCTCTCTATTTTTTTCCCAGGAAAGCCTCTAGCTGCATTTTTCAATTTTTCCCAGTTCTTGGCAGATAGAATCCATGATCAATTGATCAGACTACCAAATGAAAGAGTATTCATATACTCTTCAATATTGTTCCACATGTTCTTATATTTCCAATCAGATAAGTTTCCAGTCAACATCCAGAAGCTGTACACTAAGGGCCATCCTAGATCTATCATCTTTTGGACACCCTTAATCCAAAAGTATTCCACTGTTTTTAGCTAAAAGGAGTTCATTGATTACTTTGTTTATCCAGTTGTAAATATGCTGGCAGTAGCAGTTAACCCAGGATCAGTAATGAGATAAAAATAGTTTTACAGTTGTGTAAGAATAGTAGGATAGGAGACTGGTACTTATACCAGGACCACACTGAGAATAGGATATATGGATGCCAGCTCACTCTCTATAAGCTGCCCAAATATCTCCCCATGAGAATATTTGCATTGGAGTATATCAGGCAGATTATAAACCCAGATGATGTAAAAATTTTATCAGCTAGGAAGAAACATAGTTCAAGATCAAAAACTAGTTGGGTCCTTTTATCTGCAATAATACAGAAGCTGGAAAAGAAGCAGAGAATTTCTTACAGGAAATGAAGTTCAGTAGAATTTTCATGTGGAAATATGACCTTTTAGGTGTCATAAACAAACTTAGACTCAAACTCAAATTGAGTCCTTTTATGCATGACTCCAGGCTTGACATTGAAAAGTATGCCAACCAATCAGAGTGGTTGGAAGACACCTTGATAGACTTGGAGAAACAGATGGATACTAGTTCCATTTTGCATACTCCAGCCCTGCAGGACAAGAATGTAAAAAGGACCAGATAAGAGGGTTCTTGCTCAAACATAGATACAACACATGATAGATTTGAAATCATGTACAGGAAAAAGCCCAAGCTAAATCCTGTAAGTGAGCAAGAAGAGGTAGTTGAGACAATGAAGATGCTTCAAATCATGGATACAGATACGGGGGTCAGAGAGAGCACAACTCTAGCAGTTTCAGAGGAAACTCATCAACCTTCCACCTCTAATACTCATAGCACTCAGAGATAGCTTAGCATAGTGGTTTCATCATCAAGCAAACCAATGGATAAGGAAAAGGACATAAAGGAGAAGTATAAGGAGATCAAATTAAGAAATGAGGCATTGAAAGCTGAAACATATGCCTAGCATTTCAAACAGACTCCTAACAATCAGAATAGGTTGATGTCAGTTTTTGACATTAAAACTGATAAAATGAAAATGACATTTTTGTAGCCTATAGTCCAGCAGCCTAAGTCATCAACAGATTATAGGAAGACAAAATTTGAAGTTTTGGCCAGAGATGTTCACCCTATTGATCAAATTGAATTTCATAAGAAGGTAGGTGGAATGATATACTCAACAATGACCAACAAGGCCATGAGTGTTCAGAAACTTCAAAATTATCTAGAAGCAACTGAAGTTACCTTCTTCTGAACATTCATAGATTAAGGATGTCCTAGAGAGCCAAATCTAGAAATATGAGATGATGGACCTCATTCTTCAACTAAATGCTCAATTGAAAGAAATTGAGAATGAAATGGACAAGTTAGTACAGGAGAAACAGGCCGCCATTGAGACAACTACTGCCACTGCTTTTCCTACGGTCACTACAATTGTACCTTCTACTTTGGCAACTTCATTGGCCCCAACAGCTCCACTAGCTACAACACTTCCAACTGCATCAGCAACTACATCAGGAACAGGTTCAACAACAACATCCAATCACCCTAGTGACGAAGCAGCTAAACTAGTCAAAGCCATGGAGGATATGTCCATTCAGACCACTAAAATAAATAGGCTTAAGGACCAAATGAAAAGTCTAGAATATGAGAAGAAATTGGCTCAAATTGTGCATATGAATGAGGTCCAGAAGACAAGAAGGTTAAATGAAATGATACAGAAGTTGGAAAAGGAGTTGACATTGAAAGAATCACTAGCCCAAGAAAAACAACTTTTATGGGCCAATATCATTGACTCAGTCAATGATATTTGGCCATCTATACAGGTGATATTTGAACAAAATGACTTGGTGAAAGAGGCTGGTGAGGCAAATCAAAGGGTTAGAGCCGAACTAGGAAATATGCCAGAAGAAGCCTTAAGAATAATCCAGATCCTTAACTAAAAGAATAAATATGAATTGCGGGATCTTGGAATAGCTGAAAAAACTGGCACTATACTAGAGGTGAAGAAGGTAATCACCAAGATTCAACTAATGTTACAGCTTGAGGACAACTGCCAAACAGTGGAGCTAGAAATAGGCAAGTTCATGGTCAAATTTGATGCTTTGAGGCATAAAATTTTTCCTAATCCATTGGTAATAAATGACATATTGGTGCCACATGAAGACTATGATAATAGAATCAGAGAAGTGGCAAAAGAACAAGCCAACAGTGCCTCCATGAAAGGGATAACTACAGGAAAAATCCTTTACTAGAATTTTGAGAACCTCTTTTACCTCCAGCATGAGGTAAAACATCTTATTGTAAACAAGCCCACCTTTGCAAAATATACAGAAGGTGATGAAGTCTACATAAGAATGGTAAATATCAAATTACCAGATACAGAGACTTGGGAAAAGTTAAATTTTTTGCTGTAAAAATGCAGGGTAAACAGTGAATACAAAGCAGTGAAAGTAAAACAATAGATCAGCTAAGTCAAAGAGTATCAAATGAAAGAGTATTAGTCAAAAGGCAGAGTAAAAGGATAGTGAGCATAGAGCAAGAGTCAAAGAGAGAAAACAACAAAATATCAAAACAACAAACAATAAAAGAGGAACAACTTGCATCAATTATACATCTGTCTCTATCTTCTTTCATGAAAATATTTTATTTTCCTTGAATAACTCCTAAAATAGTTTATGATATTTTGAACTATTTTTTGTATAAATACTTCATAATTTGAAGTATAGAGGGTGGATTGTTGAACATTTCTATAGTTACATTGATCTCAAAACCTCAGGGTTTATTATAAAAAATTTCAAGCTAGCAGACTAGACTGAGTAATAAAGGCATTTCATTATAGGATTCATGTGTTGGGCCACTTCGGTGAAGTATATTTCATTTGTCAAATTGTCATTTTCTTAAGTATTTCATAAACATACATGTTTTTTCCAACTTGAATGGAATAACTGGAATATTACTACAGAATTTCTTTAAGTACACTCTATCCTGAACAGTTATTCATTTTTATGTTTTCTTCTGATATCTAGAGTAGGGAATTCTTCATTGCTCCCTACTTTCGATTGACCTCTTTCATTTCCCTAATTATCCTATTTGAGGAATCCTTAATTGCTCCTTGACCCCGATTGAAAAACCACTTCACCATCCAACCTTAAAGATCTGAATTTACTCAGCTACCTTACCTTGTGAACACTATCTTTAGAACTTGATTCAGTGTTGTTTTCTTGACATTTGGACTCCATGGCCCAATGGTAAAAAGACACTTATCTATCCATATGAATCAGTGATTCCACCACCAAATCAAATCAAAACCTAATCAAGATTAAATAACTAGCCTAAAATCAATTAACCCAACAAAGTTAAATCATTAAGAAAGAGCCCTCTCTGATTATTAGGAAGGCTAGAGCCTGATCTCAAAAGTAGGTTTGTAGTTACCTCTATTACTTCTTCCATGACAACCCTAGGGAAATTTTAGAGTGATAACATAGTGGTGACCATACTGGGGAGTCAGTCCTCAGTTTAATAAACCTTAAAGGAAATCCTAAACTTCAGCTTTGCACCTTAAGGACATTTTAGGGTTGTTAAAAAGGTTTCATTAAAAAAATAAAAATAAAATTAGAAATCTGGCTTCCAAAATGACATACTATACCAGGGCACATCCAAATCCAAACCCTGCTATAATTGTTGATAATCTAGACAAAATCTTAAGAAAAAAAATAAAGTAGAAAGTCAAGAAAGCATTAGACAGTTAACCAAAGCAAATTCACTTCCTAAAGAGTCATCAAACTTAGAGGATCTTCAATTTGATTTATCATTTGAGCATTCATTGTTTTGTACCAAATTTGAAACTTCAGTTCATGATACTGTAATAGACCTTGCTTTTGTTCAATTTATTGAAGCAAAGAGGAATACTATACATCCTGATTTAGATCATGTTCTAGACACTTTTGAAAAACTTGATGCTTTAACTTGAAATTTGATAAAACACATAGATGAAGCTTATTTTCAACAATGATTTGAATTAGCTGCCCTAATCGCTGTCGCTCCTAAGCCTTCTACCATTCCTTCAGAATCTGTAAATTCATCTTTATTTAGTACCACCTCATCTATTGTTTCCACTACACTTCATTCCACAGAATCATTCATCCCCAAGCTCCCTCTTCAATCTAGAGTTTTATTTCCTTCTCCAAATATTTCAAGCTCACCAGTAAGCCCTTCAAGCTCAGTTGTAAGCTCTTCAAGTTCATCTTCAAGTACTACCACTTTACCTCCTAGCCAATCTAGAATCTTATCCATGGCTACCAAATATGCTCCTTTGAGCTTACCAGCTCAAGTACATGCTATGGCCCAAGACAATCAGAGTAAAATCTTTCATTTTGATGGTACTAGTTAATATACTACACAACAACATGTAACTAAAATAAATGATTAGTTTGAATTACATGAAATTGATGAAGAATATGTACAAATGAGATTATTTTCACAAATACTAGGAGGAGATGTCAAGAAATGGTTTAAAGGTTTACCTGCTGGTCATATTGCTGATTTACCTGCTTTCCATAGATTGTTCATCAATAAATGGGAATGTAAGAAAAACCCTTTACAAATATTACTTGAATATGAAAACATTAGAAGAGCTCCTAATGAATCTATTCAGGACCATTGTACTAGTTTTAACAGTATTTACAATGCAATCCTTGCAAATATCAAACCTCCCCCAGACTTAGCACTAATCAAATTCCCCGATGGTTTTGACACTGATATGTCTTACCAATTGAGAGAAAGAAACCCTCCAACTTTAGAACAGATGCAGAGTGATGCAGTTAGTGTAGAAGCTAACTTGTTGGATAAAAGAGCTAGAATGAGGAATGAGAGGAGGGTTACCATTAAGGAAGAACCATCCACTTCAGATGTTAAGATAGATACTTTGGCTAAAAGTTTAGAAAAGTTAGTGGATAGATTAGAAATTATGGAAAGAAAACCACAATGGGATAATCAACAACAAGGACCTCAAATAAGAAATCCAAACTTTAGGAAGAATCCCAACACTGGAAAGCCTAGAGAAGGGACACTTGATCAACATACTAGACCACCTTTCCTTCAAAACTATGCTGAAATTTCTCACAAAAATGAAGAATATGAAGACACTCGGATTAACTCAATGGGAATAAATGATGGTAATACTATTTTTTTAGTCCAAGAAGAACACAAATTATGCATGTTACAACAATTATAGTTACAATATGGAGAATCTTTTGATTATAAACAAGGTTATGAATTTTCCATTAATGAAGTTCATAAGAAATATAACCTTAGGAGTAAGAAAAACACAGAAGCCCCTAATAATAAAACTGTCCAAGCTCAGACTAAGAGAACAGTGGGAACTCTTGCAACTAAAGTGCTGCAAATTCTCTCTAGGGAAAGCCAAAAAACTTTCACTCCAAATATTGCATCTAGTCCAAAAATTGTAGATATTACAGATACTACTGTCAAAGCTTCAGCTGATATTCAAAAATAAGTTGCTGTTAAAACTTTAAAGGGTGTCCAAGCTTCAAATACTATTCAGATTTCAATTGCTTCCCAAACTATTCCAAATCAAAGAAATGAAGATCGTAAAACAATAAACACCCAAACACAAACTAAATTACCAACTGAAGATGAGAAAGATAAAACTACACAAACTCCAATTGCCAAGGAAGAAATCATTCAGTTAGGCAAAACACAGACTCCTTTTAATATCCAAACTCAAATTTACAAATTGAAAATATCATTTCCTTTAACATAATTGATAAGAAATGATTCCTACAAAGCCCAAATCACTGAAACACTGAATATAGATGAAGGAGAATACTATGTTAATCTAAATGATGACCAACTAGAAGTAATCTTTAGTCCTGAGGTAAATGGAAAACATGAACAAAGTGGTGTTCCTCCATTCTACATTAGCCTGACTATACATGATCAAATCTTGCACAATGCTATGTTAGATTCAGGAGCATCTCACAATTTAATGCCTAAAGCAATCATGGAAACATTGGATTTAGATATAACAAGACCATACAAAGATCTTTTCTCTTTTGATTCAAGTAAAGTCAAGTGACTAGGCTTTTTAAAAGACTTGTGTGTCACTCTAGTTCAATAGCCAGGTAAGAGTATTGCCATGGATATTGTAGTTGCTAATATCCCTCCAAAATATGGAATGATATTGTCTCGCTCATGGGGAGAAAAATTACAGGGATCTCTATAGTTAGACATGTCTTATGCCACAATTTCAGTATTTGGTCAGCCCAAAAAGATTTATAGAGAAACATTAATGAAATACATGGTCAGTAGTACAGATAAACCACAAAAATATCCTATTTATTTTGTACATTCTGATATGGATTCTTTCATCTTATGTAATTCAAACACTGAAAAGGACAATAACACAATTGTCAAACAAGAACATAAAGAACCTGACAGTGAAAATATATTTCATGAATCTAGGTGGCACTTATACTTTGATGGTTCAATGAACAGATTAGAAGCAGGTGTAGGAGTTTGGATTCATAATATGGAAAATAATCATTCTGAAGGTCATGCCTTTACATTAAAATTTAAATGCACAAACAACATGGCAGAATGTGATGCCTTAATATTAGGATTGCAAATTGTGAGAAAACTTGAAGCCAAGAGAGTTTCTATCATGGGAGGCTCTGAATTGATCATAAAACAAATTAGAGGAGAGTATTCTATGAATAATCCTAGACTTAGCCAATACAGAGAAATTGTTCTAGCTCTAATTAAAGAACTACTTGAAATTGATTTCGATGTTATTCCTAGGAAACAGAACATGCAAGCCCACAGTTTGGCTACTTTTGATAGCACTTGCAGATTACCTTTTTAGCCTAATCACCACTACACTGCAAAGGTGAGACACATGCCTCTTATACCTGATAATCTGAAATATTGGCATATTTTTTCACAAGATTCTCAAATCTATGATTTTATGAATGATGAGGGAGAATTCCAAAATTGTAACATAGATACTGATTGTGCAGTAGATGACATCATAGATGAGGATATAGATGTAAATATTGTAGATAAACCCACTAAATTCACTAAAGTAGAGATAGATAACTTAGAAAAAGTAGAAATAGAAGAATTAGTTAATTATGATTTTGAGATTTTGAACCTTAAAAATAACTTTTTGCCTAAGGGATTAATCCCATTAGAATATTTGTTTGATTCAAATGATGTAGCTAGAAAACCAAAAATTGAGCCTTTAAGATTAGACATAGAAGAATGTAACCTAGGAACAGAAGAAAATCCTAAGCTCATTAAATTATCCAAAGCATTACCTCTAGTTGAAAAGCTGAAATACATAAATTTGTTTAAATAATTTCAAGATGTCTTTTCCTGGAGTTATGAAGACCTCAAGTCTTATGACACCAGTATTATTCAACATAAAATACCTATCAAAGAAGATTAAAAACCCTTCAAAAAAAATATTAGGAGAATTAATCCAGTTCTTATGCCATTAATTGAAAAAGAAGTAAAAAAGATGTATGAGGCACAGATCATAGCACCTATTAGATATTCAAATTGGGTCTCTAATTTAGTCACTACATGAAATAAAATAGGAGAAATCAAACTCTGTCTTGATTTCAGAAACTTGAACAAAGTATCACTAAAGGATAATTATCCCCTCCCTAAACTGGACCATATTCTCCAAAGGGTAGTAGGCTCATCCAGAATTTCATTACTTGATGGATTCTCTAGATACAACCAAATCTTAGTTCAACCAAAGAATCAAGCAAAGACTACATTTACCACTCCCTGGGGTACTTTCATGTATTTGAATATTCCTTTTGGATTGATGAATGATCTAGCAACATTCCAAAGAGCAATGAACATAGCCTTTGCAAAATAAATCCATGAATTTTTAGTTGTTTACCAAGATGATATCACAGTGTTTTCCAAATAAGATAATGAGCATCTAGATCATTTGAGAAGAGTTTTTATTAAATGTAGAAAATTTGGCATTTCTTTGAATCCGAAAAAGACACTCTTTGGGATACAAGAAGGTAAACTCTTGGGACGCATAATTTCAAAAGAGGGCATTAGAATTGATCCAGCTATAATAGAGGCAATCCTAAACATCACTCACCTTAGGAACATTAAAGAATTACAATCATTCTTAGGCAAAATAATTTTTCTTAGAAGATTCATTTCTAACTTAGCAGAACTAATTAGAGAATTGAATATCATGTTAAAAAAAGATTCAACACTTAAGTGGACAGTAGAGGCCAAGCAACCTTTTGACGCAATCAAAGAAGCCCTTACTAAAACACCTATCCTCATAAGGCCTGATTTCAAACAAATTTTATAATTTTTTCCTTTGCTTCAAAACACACTATTGCAAAAGTCTTGTTGCAAAAGAATGATCAAGGTTAGGAGCAACCTATTTCATTTTTCAACAAATCTTTGAGAGATGCTACACTAAAGTATAATATAATGGAAAAACAAGCTCTTGCTTTAGTGAAGGCTATTAAAGATTTCAGAGTGTACATTTTATACTCACACATCATTGCATATGTTCCAAATTTAGTAGTAAAGGACATTCTAACGCAGAATGGGCTTGAAGGAAAGAGAGGCAAATGGATTGCCACTATTTTGGAATATGATATTGAAATAAAGCCCACAAAACTAATCAAAGGCCAAGGTTTAGCTAAACTCATGGCTGAATCAAATTGTCAGGCCTTAGATATAAATTTCATTAGTGCTCTAGATGATCAGGAAGAGATGGCGACTCCAAAGATCAGTGAAGATTTTTTAGATTCACCTTGGTATATAGATATCATATTTGTTTTACTAAATTTACAAGCTCCTCCTGGTTTATCTAGAACTAAAGGTAGATTCTTGAAAATCAAAATCAATGAAATATTGTATCATAGACAATGCTTTATTTTGGAAATACAATGGTAGAATTTTGTTGAATTGTTTATTAAAAGATTAAGCTGACAAAGTAATGCAAGAATTTCATGTAGGAGATTGTGGAGGACACCTATACTGGAAAATAACTAATGATAAGATTTTAAGGCCAGGTTTTTACTGGCCCACCCTTTTTTTGGATGTCAAGAAATATGTGGCCTCCTGTCACAAATGCCAAATCATTGAAGGCAAGAAAAAGCTATTACCTTTGCCCCTAAAACCCATCTCCACAGAAATTCCATTTTAATAGTGGGGTCTAGACTTCATTGGTGAAATTCACCCATCCTCCTCAGCCCAACATAAATGGATTTTGACAACCACTAATTACTTCACTAAATGGATAGAAGCCATCCCTTCTAGACAAGCCACAGATTCTGTCATCATTTCATTCCTTGAAAACAATATCCTTTCAGGATTTCGATGCCCATAAAAGCTCATTACTGATAATGCAACTGCTTTCAAATCCAAGAAAATGATAGACTTTTGTAAGAGATATCACATTACCCTTGGCCATTGCACTTCTTATTACCCTCAAGGTAATGGACTTGCAGAATCCTCAAACAAAAGCGTTGTTAATATCATCAAGAAATTGTTAGAAGACAATAAGAAGACCTAGAACAAAAGGTTGGTTAATGCCTTATGGGAAGATAGACTAAATACAAAAAGTCCATTGGTACATCTCCTTATCAACTAGTATATGGAATGGATGTTATTTTTGCATCCTCTTTAGGAGTATCAGTGATAAAAATGATTCGAACTGCGGGTAGAATCAAATGATATCCAAAGGAGGATAAATTAGACAATACATTTGCAGCAAACTAGGGAAGAAGTCTATGTCAAATCCCAAGTGATCCAAGATAAAATAAAAAAGATTTTTGACAAGAAAACTAAAGCTGATGATTTTTAAATAGGTGACAAAGTACTCAAATGGGATTCTAGGAGAGAAGAAAAGGGTAAACATGGAAAATCTGATTTCCTATGGCAAGGCCCTTATATGATTTATGGTTACAAAGGTAACAATGCATTTTTCTTGAGGCAGTTGGATGGAACAGATCTACTATGAGGACTAGTCAATGGTAGAATGTTGAAGCATTACTTGTCCCCAGATTAACATTAGTTCATTTGTTTACTTTTCTCATTATACATAACATATCTAAGTTTATATTAGATTAGATGATTATCCTTTGAGGTTGTAGCCCGAAGAGAAGGCCCTAAGCCTTGAAAGGTGTACCATGATAATGTATGAATAAAGAAGATCACTGAGAAGCAGTTACAAGGTAACCACAGTCAAAATTTCAAAGGCTACTGATCTTAAAGTTCTTTACATGTCACTAGGAAATACCATCCCCATGTGGAGCCACTGTTAGGGTCCTATAATAATAGGATTCATAATTTTGAATTGGCAAAAATTAGTCTTGTAATATTGTACATACTTTTGCTTTCTGCAAAATGTTTTCGTATATTAAAAATAAAAAATGTAAAGAGGGTAAGTCCTAAAAGAAAAATCAAAGGACTAAAAGAAAAAGGATCAAAAAGGAAAATAAAATATGAACCCCACCAAAAGAGATAAAAAATAGATTATGAAAGTGATGCAAATTCAAATGCCATTACTTTTTACTTTGCCTTACAAAAATAAGATTGTGTGCAGCTTGTCAAAAATGCCACAATCCATCATGGTCAAATAGTTTAATCTCGATTCATTCATGCTTTACATTTCATGTTGATAGATAGAGAATGAAGATCTAGCCAAATTGTTTAATCTTGGCAGATTATTAGCTAGGTAGAGAATAATAATGAGCTCATCAGTTTAATCTAAGCCATTGGAAGTTATAAGGTTAGAATTAGATAGTTTTCTTATCAAAGAAAAATAAATAAAGGGTCAACAAGCTCAAATGCACCCAATAAATGAAGAGAAAATGCTAGGATAAATAAAGGGTAGGTAGAAGAGGTTTTGGAATGCAAAAGGTTGCTAGCTCAAATGCACCTTCATCATGCTTAAATCCTATGTTTCATGTGCAGGAGGAACTATCAGAGGAAAGAGGACATTCACAAAAATTGTGTATTACTTTGGGTATTTACCCTAAAATGTTCTATATAATTTCTGGCCTGAATAGTAAATCTTATTCACTAATTACCCCTCATTTCACTAAACCCGTACATGTCTAGTCTATTAATTTCCCTTCATTACCCCTTCATTACTTTTCATTCCCTAATGTTTTTCCCATTCTTAGTTCCAAAGGACCCTTCCCTCTTCATTTCCCCTTGTAATAACCCTTTCCATTCATTATAACCCTTTTCCCATTATTAAAACCCTTTCCCTAGACATTACCCTTTAAAACTCATTCCCCCCCTTATTAATTTCCCTCTTCCATTTAAACACACTAAAACCCCACTATCCTAAGTTTAAAGGGTTAAATATATCGGGCCCCATAAAAAGAAAAACCTCCCCGATACCATTTTTAACTTAACCCTTACATTATTCTAACCTATAGTCCTACTTTACCTATTTAACCCCCCACTTTATAATTCTCGACCCTCACCAAACCTTTGAATATATTTAAACCACAACATTATTTTTCTTGGGGCCCCACCAACCACACCCCGACTCAGCCCTTGCAACTTCACTGCGCGATAGCCCTCTAATCAACCACTCCCAGATCTGATGGCCCATACTCATATCGCGCACTCCCATTTTCCGACAGTTAAAATCCCAAAAGCACGCGAGATTCGTGGTTTTTCCTGAGCGCCCTTTTGCTATGTGGCAGCCCCACGTTATATCGCGTTCTCCCAAAAAATACCACCCTTCACTCAAAAGCGATGCGATATGCCATAAAACCGCCTCCCTGCATAAAAGGAAACTGCCCACCGTTCACACTTTAACTTTGCGCCCAAAGGTTAACCGCTGTCAGTTAAAAGCCAAAAAGCCCCCATTTTTACCCTTTTTATTGTTATTTCCTTGCAAACACCTCTACAGACCAATTCTGAACCCCGAAGCTCTGCTCAACCATTTTAACCTCACCTACAACTAGAAGAGGCAACAAACTTTAAATTTCAAGTAGCACACATACAATTCAAGCCTCAGAAACCTCCGCTGCTACCACAGAACTCTGTGTGCACACCTAATCGTCATTTTTCCATGTATTCTTGAAAGAACTAGAATGGCCCTCTACTTAAGCTTTGCACAACAATTATAAAAGGTCAATTAATTGAATTAATTAAAAACCTTTCCAAACTAAAAGAACTCCACTGTTCATCTAAAATCCATTTCCTGTAGACTGTATTCACTCTTCCCAATATTCTTGAAGTCATGAGTTTACTCCTAAAGCCGGAAAAATATTAATTCAAGAGAATAAACAAAATTATGGATTCCCAAAGCATTCTAAATGAGAAACCCCTGCAAACCCCTCACCTATATGTTAACCACCTCCCATTGGCTGACAAAGATTTCCATATCAAAGACAATTTCCCCTAGCCATTTATTGGAACTCCACTGTTGGAGTAAATACAAATTCCTAAACAAAAATGATGTCAAATGATCAATGGTATAATTTTTTTATGATGGCACTCTCTCTCTCTTTTAAATAACCACTAAGGGTGGTTCTGTAAGTGGTTTTACGACTTCCAAATACTATGTGGTTTTCCATGTGGCACAAACTCATCTTCTCTTTATTTAAATAGCCCAATGTTTTTACTACTCGTATTGTAAACCTAAAGAGGTTGAATTTGTAGGTTTTAACCCTGTAAAAAAATTACCCTCATACAAATTCTAAAAACAGAAATTAAACAACGGCGAGAGCATAAAACATAAAACATATATACAAAGATATTTTCCCCTGGATCCTAAAAACGGGACTACCAGATTTATTTTTCATTATATTCCTTTCAATGTTACAATACATATATATACATGTCGATGAATCCATAAACCCCAAACCACTAACCTTGGATTAGAACATAACCATATTTCCCTTGAACAGATCTACAAAATACCAGGGACAGAAAACCATCATGCCCAAAACCATGTGTGAAAGTAGGTCTGTGCGTGGGATAGTCGTGGAAAGAATATAACAAAACCCATTAGAAGTTTTATTTTAAAAAGATTATTTCATTTAATATTATATATAATATTAAGACAATATTTTTATTTATTTCAAAACCTTTTAAAAGGAAGAAATAGTTTTCTTAACTATTCTCAAGACTAGTTTTGAAACTGATCATGGGATCTAGACAATTAAGTTAGGAGGTGGAAATAAAAGACCACAAGTGAGACATTAGAGGGGTTTTGAAATTTTTGACCTTAGAGGGGTTTCATAGTTTTGGACCTCGGAGGAAAATACAATATTGTACTTTCACTTTTCAAGTGTTGATGAATAAAGTTTCACAGTGATTCCAAAATTTGTTGGTTATGATAAGTCTTTCCTGTTTCATCTTGTGTTGATTTTTCTTCTTATAAAAGAGTAATGAAGTTGTAAGGCTTTGATTTTACAGTGTTGTCAATTTGAGTTTCTGTGAATTAAAGTTAAAAATCCTTAATGATGCGCTCCTCTTTTCTAAATTTCATTATAGGTTAATCATATTTCTTCTAAAGTTGAAGATAAAATATTATGTACAAGGCAACATATTATCTAAAACTTTCCACCATCACTTATTTCTGCTATTTCTTCATTTGTATTCAACATCAGAAGGCCACTTTGGAAACATTGTTCACATATGGAAAGTTAAATGGTTTTAATCAAATTTCTGGGGTTTTATGAAATGATGGGACAATCAATTAATTATTTTACAATTCAGAATAAATGTCTTTGGAACTGATCTCCTTTCATCCAGAGATTGTCTCCCAAGTTACAACACTTCCTATGCTCCTAAAATTCTCTTCGTTTTGTAGTCCTCCCAATTAAGCTTGTTGTTGAAATCAACCTCGAGGTACTTGTACTCATTTACTTCTTCAAGAATATTGCCTTCAAAGAAGAATGCATGTTGGGTATGCTTTGTTTTATTCGAGGAATCATTATTTTGGTCTTGATGGTATTGACATGCATCCACATTGCTATACAAAAATATTCAAGGGCATATAGGTGCATCTGCAATCCATGGGTCCATCAAAAGAAAAATAAGATGCATTGTCAAACATGAGCGCATTGGGTAAGTGAAACCTGGTTATAATAAATTGATCAATGAATTCAATAATTGCATCAGAATTGACTACTCTTAGTGGAATTACTTCCACCCACTTGGTAAAATAATTTGTTGTAGTAAAAATGTATTTATGTTGTTTTGAAGAGTTAGGAACGATCTCACCTATCACATCCAATCCCAATTGGTCAAAAGGTTGTTCAATGTTGACTGGTTGTAAGGGAAATGTTGGTTTCTTTTGCCTTCCAGCGGCTATTTGACATACTTTGCATTTTCTCACATATTCATGAGTGTCTTTAAACAATGTTGGCGAATAATAACCATCATCAATAATTTTTTGTGATGTTTTATCTCCTCCAAAATGTCCACCAGCTGGGTCATCATTGAGTTCCTGCAAAACTTTTTCTACTTTAGATTTCTCGAGGCATCTTAGTAGAATGGAACCATAATTTTTTCAAAATGAAGCATTGTCAATGATTTGATATTGATTAGCTTTTAACCTTAAAGCCCTTTTCCTTTTACAACTAAGTTCAGGAGGAGAAAATACATTTCTCAAATAGAAAATTAAATCAACATATTGGGATTCGAACTCGTTTAGATTTATCTAAGATATTTGCACAGTATTACCTGAATATTCATATGCTAATACGTTGGAAGCTCTTGCTAGCATCCTGAAAAAACCTTGACCTTTGATAATTTTCATTGGTCTAATTTCAATGTCATATTCTTGCAGTGCTTTCACCCAATTTTCCCTTTTCTCTCCTAATTCCTTTTGCATTAGTAAATTTCTCACAGATCAGAATGGAACTATTACTTTAGTGTGTGCTTTAAGAACAAATGGTCTAAAATGCTTTATTGATCTGAAAACAACAAAAGCCTGTTTTTCAACATCTGAGAAATTCAATTTAGCGCCTTGCAAATTGGAGCTAAAGAAAGAGATTTGTGCTTCAAATTTCTCATCATTGATTTTTGTCAAAATAGTTGCATATGATGTTTCAGAGGAAAAAGTATAAAAAATAAAATTATTAGAAAATTTAGGAGTTTCTAAAGAGGAAGCATTTATAATTTCCTGTTTGATAAGATCAAAAGCTTCTCACTCACTATGTCCAAATTTAAAAACCAAATTTTTCTTGATCATGGATAGCAAGGGTAAAACATTTCGTGAGAAGTCAGGGACAAATCTTTTAACAAAATTTGTCTGACCTAAGAAGGACTGCATGGATATTTTTTTATGAGACAAAGAGATTTGAAAATTTTATTTTATACTATTAGGATCTATGTGAATGCCATCTTTAGATACAATAAATCCGAGAAGTTTACCCTCAATTAAAGAAAAGTAAGACTTCTTTGGGTTTAGATAAATTTCGTACCTTTTACAACCTTCAAAGATTTGATTTAAGTCCTTCAAATGATTACTGCGTTTCTTTGAATATATTATTTTGTCATATAAATAAATGGCTACAATTTTATTCACCAAACCTTTGAAAGCTATATCCATGGCTCTCTGGAAAGTCGCACCAACATTGATTAATCCAAACGACATCTTTTGATAGGCGTATGTTCCCCATTTGGTTTTGAATGTGGTTTTTAGCCGATCATCTGGATGTACGAGAATTTGATTGTAACCTGAACATCCATCCAGAAAAGACATTAGTTCTGAGCCTGCAACTGACTGCAGTACCTGTTCCATAGGAGGTAGTGGAAAGTTGTCCTTTTGACAAGCTTTGTTGAGTTTGCGAAAGCCTATACAAATTCGAATATCACCATTCTTTTTCCTGACTGGTACTCAGTTAGCAACCCACCTGCAATGTCTAACAGGAAAAATGATTTTAACCTTAAGAATTTTTATTTAATTCATATTTGTTTCAATTTTCCAAATTCGGATGAATCTTTCTCAACTACTGTTGTACAGGATTTTTGTCAGATATCATAGGAATAGTGTGCTATATAATAAAAGTATCATATGTTTTAAGATCATCATAATTACAAGAAAAAAAAATATATCTTCTCAACAAATTAATGAAGGCTAACCTTTTGTCAGGTGTAAGACCAAGACCTAGATTAATATTCTGTGGTTTAAGATTAGTTCCAAGATTTAATAATTCAAACCTCAATGTTGAACTTAAAGTTTTGAGTCAGTTGGTTTCTTGAATATGTCTTTAAGATCATATAGATCTTCCAGCTTAACTACAAATTTGGGTATATGATTTTCATTTGTCTTTTGTTTAAGCTGATTATCATGTTGGTGACCGAGGGAGAATTTTAAGGATGGAAAATTATCTTGGAGTTTAAAAACATTAGCGAATTTCACTAGTCCCTAATATGAAAACTATAAAATGTTTTTTGATGTATTTGTAATATTATTCAAATTTATAATAATTTTATATATACTCTCTATATAATGTTGGCGATTTTCAAGGTAAATAATTTTATATTGTAAAATTTGGGCGAATAATTTTTATAAAAAATGGAAATTGGCAAATCTTTTTTTTGGAAAAATCATGGAAAATTAGCCAAACTGCGAATATTAGCCCTTAAAGTTTTCCATGTGTTTCTCTTCATCTATTATCTGGTCATCATACGAGCCTTCGTATGTTAATAAGTTTATGATGCCTGAATCGTCATTAAAAACTCACCAATTGGTGATATTATCGGGAATAAAAGGTCAAAAATATAACTCTATAGAAAATCGGTTAGGACTATAATCTTTTGATGGTATGAGTTTGGAAGAAATGTTAGCCAAATTGTCAGCACTTGCATTCTAAAGTCTTGGGATTCAAGAAATATTAAATTCCATGAAATGCAAGGTAAGGTCCCAGACTAATGATTGATAATGCTTTAAATTTCCAGAAAAGTAGTGAATAGTATTCCTTACCTGTTTGATCACAATTTTAGAGTGTCCAAAGACTTGGAGGTAATTGATATCAAGGCCTATGGCTTTATACAACCCTTGAATTAATGCTTCATACTCAATAGTGTTATTCGTGCATTCAAATTCAAGTCTGCATGCCAGCATAGTTTTCTCTCCTTCAAGGATGACTAATATGTAACCTTCCCCTGCTCCATCATTATATTTAGATCCATCAAAAAATAATTTCCAAAACAAAGAATTAACTACAGGTTTATCTAAAAAATTGATACATTTGGAAGAATCTGTTTGCGAATAATTTTCAATTTGTGAGGTAACATAATTCTCCAGAAAAGATGAAGTATGTGCATTAAAATTGCCCAAAAATGATTCAACAGAATTATTTCCAATAATATTATTGTTGTATGCAGCAGGCTCATTTTCTCCTTCCAGATCAGTCACAGTATACTTTAAATGCTTTTGAATATCGAACCTTATTTGATTTGGCTTACCATTGTAAGGATTCCATAGATGAGACCAGTCTCTTGCGAAATAGCCATGAAGCATTTCAGACCAATATCTACTGAGGATCAAGTCATAGAATTTAGGAATATTAGCGACTAGTACGCCAATTAGTTGACATACTCTCAAGTTTGATGAGAGTCTGATGGTAACTGAATTAGTTTCTCCTATGACTTCGACTCATGGCTGATCTAACTGTACAATGTGAACAACAGATTTCTGGGGTAAAACATTTAATTTTGCACAAATTGTTTTTGGTATAATGTTGAATGAAGCCCCAGAATCAACTAAACAATTGTGAAAATTCTTATTAAAAATTTCAAAAGTCAAAAGGAAAGGAGGAGTATGAGAATTAGATCTACCACCAATTAAAACAACATTAGTTGATTTTACTTTATCCGATGAAGTAATGGGAAGTTTACCCATTCCTTGAGCAGCTTGAGAAATTATAGCAACAGGAAGAGAAGAAGTGGGAACTAAATTTAATTCCTTAAGCAGTAGCTTCTGCTGATGTTTCAACTTGCTAAGCTCATATAGTGTAATATTAGCTCTGGTCTTCTTCATGTCTTCGACTATGATGTATTCCATATCATCATAAATTAACAAGGTTTTGGGTTGAAGGTGAAGTATTAGATTGAGGAGGAGATGTCTGAGTAGACTTGGGAGAATATTTCTTACCTATTGCTTTTTCTTTGACAACAAAAGTTGATGGTTTTTGTTTTTGACTTGTATGTGGCAAATCAATAGTGCTCTTGTTGCTGGTGGCAATAGATAAAGCTTCTTCTTCTTCTTCATTGTCTGACAAAGGCAGAATGAAATGGCACATTCCATGTACGTCAACTAGTTCTTCATCATGATTTTGTTCATCAGTTGTTGATACTTCTTCTTCTTCCAAATTTGATTCATCATTTGACATTGTATTTGGAGGTCTAGGATCAGAAATGGAATTTCTTTTGAAATTTCTATAGAGTTTTTTAGAAGAAGTTTCATCTACTTTCTTTTTTATCTCAACCATTTCATTGAACATGGTTTTAAGTACTTTTTGCAGGCCTTCAATATCGAAAGGATCTTTAGGTGTTTTCTTCTTGGGTTCATCTTTGAAGGTGCCCTTTTTAGATTTTATTTCTTCTAATGCATTTTTCTTCTTTAAGGCTAAAATTCATTTATCTGCAGTTATAGCTTCTTTCATGTTTTCAGCCAAGGTTGGTTTAGCAGCTCTATCAACAAAAATAGTTGGATTTGAAGGGAGAGAAGAAATGTACCATTCAGTTTGTACTTCAGCATTTGGTCTAGATGCCACTGGGATTTTATTTAACAATTTGTTAAAACGTGAATTGAAATCCTTAATTGGCTCTCTATATTCAACTTTTAAGTTGGAGAGATCATTAAGAAGAGTAGTTGTTGAGCGATCATCTCCGAACTTGGTTAGGAATTATTCTTAGAACACATTAAAATTATCAATAGAACCAGATGGTAATGAAAAGTACCAGGATCCTGTTGATCCTTCAAAATCATAAGGGAATAGTCATACAACAACATCTTCTTCTACAACTCCATTTAGATTTATAGATAACATGAATTTGTTTGTTTTTTCTTTGGTAGGAAGACCATCATTGGGATTGAATTTTGGCAATCATTTTTCTCGATGAGTAGGTAATGGATGCAATGGTCCTACCATTTGAAGGACTCCTGGATTTTTCCATGGTCTTTGATCCATTATGGGTATATGTGTGGAAGAAGTCGCACCAATAGTAGAAGGTGACTGGGTGGAGGTAGATTTTTCTCTTGTATTGGTATACATGACTATTTGAGATGACGAAGTGGATGATTGGATAGAGTGAATTTGTGATCAAGATGATTGAATAAATGAAGGAGTTTGTGGTGATGGTGAAAGGATCTCACTATGAGTTTCAGAATTAGCTTTTTTAGTTTTCCTTCAAGGGGGAGGTAGAGGAAATTCAAATGGAGGTATACCAAATTTTTCACTCTGCGATCTGGTTAATCTTTGAGAGGAAGGAAAATATGAAGAAATTTTGGCTTGAGATAATTCAAATTCTTCTTGAGACAGAGAAATCCCTTCTAATTTCTGAATTAAAGATTGTACGTCAGGAGTTTCTGTAGAGGAAGGTTGATATGATTTATTTGGGGAAACACTAGTGGACTGTCAAAAAAATTCACAACTTCATGTTTGGGATTTGGAGATCTAGAATGTGACTGGGAAGTTGAAGGTGACGCTGAGGGATTTTTACTATTATAATGGATTTCTGATTTAGATTTTCTTGCCATTCACAGCCTTGGCCCTCCTTCTAGCGCCAAAATGTTGAAGCCTCGAAATTCACTACGACAAGATGGGGGATAACCACCTGGTCGGGGACTTGAATACTATCCCTTATTCATTTGGGTTGGTGGATTTGACTGAATTTATGGGACCAGTTTCCCAATCTTTAAAAAAAATGGTAAGATGGGGTATCCGTTTGATTATTAAAGCTGATTTGCTAGATGAGAGTAGTTTCAACAGAAAAATCAAATTGTCTATATTTACTATTTACCTGGGCTTAAATCAATGTTTGTGCAATTTAGATAAATGACTATCTTTAATGATAATGAAGATTATTCATACAAGAAGTATAAAACTTTCATAAAGCAATTATTTAAATTAAATAGTTAATCGAAATGGTTGACTATAAAACGTATGACATCAAATATCTAATAGAATTTTACTTATCAAAATTTAAAAAGGATGGCAACTAAGCTATAATTCAAAAGTGAAGGAATAACAAGATGTATTAAAATATAATTGAAAAGCAATGTGCATATAAAAGAAACAACTTAATCATTCATAAAATAATCACTAAGCAATGATAAAAGTACCAGATGCGAGATGATTAATCCATAGACTATAAGCTACAATCCATGCGTTTTCTCCAAGATTGATCACAGAAAAAACAAAATTGCATTTCTTAACAAACTTTCTCAGATAAACTTTCATAGACAAGATCTTCAAAATTAAAGAAAAATTTTAAAAAGTACAAAAGTGTATGTTTTTTAAAGAGTCTCAAATAAAATTGTCATACCCCTTTCTAAATACATGAAAGGGGTTTAAATATAAAAAAAAAAATATTACAAAAATAGTTAAGCACTAAATTCCGAGGAGTGAAACGACTCTCCTTAAAATCAGTGCCAAAAATGAAAAACTAAAATTGATTTGAAACTTTAAAAAATCTAGTCCTAATTGGTGTTGGCTCCTCATTTGTTTCAACTTCTCATAGATATCCATCATAGCCTAAACTTTTGGAGGTTGCCTAATGATTATATTTACTTTCCATGCATAATTTGTATCTGATAACGATGGCATCATATGGACTATTGAATTGATTAAGAATCATAGGGCCATCAATTGACTATGAGGTTTTACCAAATATGACCAATAAGAATCCCAATTCAAAATCAACAACTATATGATTTGTTGTTCTTTTGCTGCAAGACTATTGTGCAAAATTAACTGCAAATCATCAATCTCATGTAGATTTCCTGGCGAACATCTTTGAATAAAACCTGCATACCAAATATTATCGTTAATAGTTTCAATTATATTGTTTGATCTTTTGCTTAAACTTGAAACACCCCTTTCATCTTGTTTTATTTAGATTCCCAATAAGGGAAGAGAATTTACTTGTGAGATTCTTTGACCTTTGGTAATTCTACTATCTTTTCCTTTGAATTATCTTGCCATGTGATCAAATTTGAAATTTTCTCATCTATTTCTTCAAAATTGATTTTAGTGTCATTGAATTGACCCACTAATGTATGAGCTTCTTGACGTAATTGACTAATCTCTATTAACTGCTTACAAAATATTGATTGTTGCTTTGATAGCAATGAATTGATATCTAAAGCTTCTTTGATGAATTCATCCACTTTCGGGAAATCCTTTATTTGATATACAGTAAATTACAGTTGTGCAATTTCAGTATCTTTAGCAATTAATTATGCTTGGCTATGAAGTCTTAGGCTGTGAAAACTCTGTTGCATTTGTTCAAGCTATGATTTAATCTGTTCCTGCGTATTCTCCTTTTCTTTTGTGAGTTGATCTTCCAACTATTTTATTCTTTCTTCTTTTTCTTTGATCAAACTTCTTACTTCTTCTTCTTTGCCAATTGTCACAGAACCATAATCTCCTGCAAACTGAGATAATTTGGTGAAATTTTGAGATGGATCAATAGGTGTATCCTTCCATACAACATCCATTGATTCGTTGCCTGGAAGGGTAATAGAAGCATGGCCAATTTTTCTCTTTTTCCTTTGAATTTTTATTGTTGCTCGATGTTTGTGACTATAAAAAATATCCAAAGGAGGAATTTCCTCCTCGTTCAAAAAAATTTCTGAAGAAGGAAAAGCATGAATTACTTCGATCTCCTCTGAAGTAGCGAGATATTTTTCTGAAGATTTCTCGGGATGTTTTGGTGTTTTGGGAAAATTTTGTGTCTGACTCATTCCACCTTGTGATTCTTTGATGATTTGTTCAAACTGTCCCCATTCCTTTTGCATTTGGTCCTGATCAAGTCCTTTCTCAGTACTCTTATTGTTGGAAGGTTCTTCTACGTCTTTCTCTATAACAGATTCCTTTTATGGTTCAATATATTTGGATGTTTTATTTGCATCCTCTTCTAAGCCATTAGTAGAAAACCTTTTTTCCTAAGATTCTTCTAGGGTTATTTTAAGTAGATTCAAAGGCATATGCATTAACCTTTGATATTTCTATTCCTTAAATTCTACCAATTCATCTAGATTCAATAAGAGGGCAGCTAAACTTTGTACTTGCGAAAATTGTTCCGCTGCGTCAAAAAGATCGTCAAAAAGATCATCCTCATGAATAAATTCGTTAACCTTAACAGTCATGGTAAAATCATACACAACCTTTATAGGGTTGTATTGTTTGGCTTGAAACTCAACAACATTCAAACTATGAATGTGTTTTACTTCAACTTGTGCATGTCTGAAGTCATTTAAGCAATAAACACCACACGGAAGGGGAAAAGTGGGCCAGAGAGATTTTTTAGACTCTTTGAGAGATCTGGTTAATTCTTTGCTAACCATCTGGTATGAAATTTCTCTGGCTAACAACTTATCAATGAAATACCATAGAAGTACATGTGGTAGAGCGGTGCTTCCAAAAACTATGATAGATGTGAACAATTCTTCTACAAACCATCTCACCATAGGTTGAATATCAGCCTTGGCTTCTTCTCATAACCTTGGAGATTTCTTGTCAAAGACAACCTAATAAATAGGGAGCATAACCCCTTGACAAATCTGATAGAAATTTTCACTGAAACAATATTTCCAAAGAGCTTTATGATACACATGGATTGGCATGGGATCCTAAGGAGTCCACTTCCATCCCATAATTGGAAAATGAAAAATTAAACATACAACTTCCATGACATAGGTAGACATATAAAATGGAGGAATGGTTCTTGAGTAACATAACGATTCCTTCTATAATATATGATATGGCAGGCTAAGTTATTTGACAAAATTGTGGGCCAATACATGACTATAGAATTAGAAGTGGCATCAATGAGAGGTACCCATTCAATTGAAAACTTGGTAGCATCTGCATACCCAAATAGTCTACATAGCATTACAATAATGTATAAAGAAGTAGCAACGAGAGAAACTACTGAATACATACCAGTTCTATCCATCTTGTGCTTGCTCGGATTTTCCCTCCATTTTATTATAACTTCAGAAGGTTCTTCATTTTTAGCAGCAAATTTCTCCACAAATGCTTTATCATAAACCTTGTGCGGTGGAGGTAGATGGTACATTCTTCTGACATCCTCTAGTTTAAAGGAGCTGATGACCACTTGCCTTGAGGTCATGAATTCTTTGTCCTCAATATTCACATTTTCAATAATTCATTTGACCATATCAACATAGGGTAATAATTTTGGTCTAGCTGCTACCTTATGCAAGACAAAGCATGCACCTTCAAGATAAGAAGCGTGTGAAGATTGCATATCCTCTATCATGGCTTCCTTCTGTATTTCCTTCTCGAATAGGCCATAAAATTTTTCCAGGAGCCAGTACCACACTCTAGTATACAAGTTGTATCAAAAAACAAAGGTGATGATTCCAGTACATCCTCAGTCGTGGACTATGTTCCCTTTCCCTTATTCATCTTAATCATCCAGACAAGTAATCGAGTCTCTGTTACAACCATGTCACCACAAAGAAGATGAGAGTGATATTGCAAAAAATGAGAAATGCGAGTATAACAACATGTAAATACAAATACTTTATTCAAATTAATGAAACTGAAACACTTAAATGCATCTGTAATGGTTAGAAGACATTGAATGTCTTGAGTTGTGAGATCATAAATATCCATAATCTAAAACGATATCCGCGTAAGATTTGGATTAAGTCACATTATGCTAATGATATTTTCGGAGCAGATTATTAAAACTTGTTAATGTACCACCCTTAATACGTGAAATATAAATTTAATGACGTGTCAGTGGGTCCATATTCCATCGTAAACCATCTATTCGCAATGTCACATGATATGTCCACTTACCAGTTTTGTGATTTGTGAAATTGTGATCCGACGGATGTGAACATATTATGATATTACAATTAATTCATTTGTCAGATCCATTGTCATATCGCAATACGTATAGGATGGTTTAACATGTTTTATTGCCTTTTTGTAATGCGAAAAGTTTGATCTGATTTGACCAGAAAGAAATATTTTTAGATTCAGTGCATATCGCAAATTGGCGATGGTTCAATTGGTAATCTTAACTATTTCACACAAGACTTTTGTGAAATGCGAAATGTGATTTAATATTTGGAGAGGGTTTTTAGATTTTTGAGTAGATTTTAATGAATTTTAAATCAAATTATTTTCTAAATGGTCCCCATTTGTTATCTAAAGGATTCTATCAAATGGGGGCTGTTGTATAACACAATAATTGGCGATTCACTAGAAGAACGAGTTATCTATGATAATTATGAAATTTTTAAAAATTTCAAAGTAAATATAGTTCAAGAAATAGGAATTGCGTGAAATTTTTTATCAGTAACATTTCTCTGAATAATAAAAAAAATTGACCTCATTACAATTGATTTGATATCCTCTTAAAGATGAAAATCCGTTTGTCTATATCAGTCTTTACTTAATTTTAAAAATAAAGTAGGGGGCTTTTTGTATATCAGCTTTTTAATGTACTCATTTGTCACAGGTAGAGCCTCTGCTGCCAGCATGCATCCATAGCCTCGATAGAGTTACCTTTTAACTAGCAATGATTTAGTATCCCATCTAGAAAAGAATGTAATTTTTAAAATAGTTTATTATTATTTTCTTTTATTACTCCAAAGTCATTGTCTTGGTTTGGTGGCCAAATGATGACAATGTCATTCATTGGTTGTAATTCAACTGAACAAGTTGGCTCGTGATGAGACCCCTTGCCTTAAGATTAAGATAATCTCAAGCCATTACCCTGTTTTGGTATGCAGTCTTGGTAATGTCAGTCTTATTATTTCCCTATGAACATGGTAAGAAGGCTCTTGATGAGGCCTCTTATCTTTTAAGTTTTAGTATATTTTAGAATTACACTCTAAAAAGAGAAAATTTTACTAGATGGGTAGAACCATTGACTCCTTATGAGTTTTGGATGACAATTATAGAGTTGAATATGCTTATCTGCAAATAGTATTTACTTTGTTAAAGATATCTTTCCTGATTGATAATAGAACAAAAGTTTTTTTATAAAGATGGAGGTTTCTCAAAGAATAAATAATTATGGTGGAAAAATAAAATTTCATAGATTCATGGAACTGAGCTAATTTTCAAATGTTATAATTGTTTCCTTAACAATCTTTACTTCTAAAAGCGAAAAATAAAAATATTTCAAAAACATTTATTGTGAGGCCAAAAGTAAATGCTATTCAACATTTATTTTCCTAGAAAGCAAAAGAATCAGAAAAGATAAATATGATAATGTAATATTAGGAGAGTTATCTTCTAAGAAAAGAATATATGATAATGTAATATTAGGAGAGGTTATCTCCTAAGAAAAGAATATTTTCAAGATAAGCCCATTAACAGGAAGAGGATATCTTCTTCCTCATAAATCTTATAATATGAAGGTCGATGGGCCTACTTGCTCCATAATTTGAAATGGACCTAGCCAAAGTCTTTGGAATTTGGTGTGTTTACCCTTTTCCTCATGTGCTTTGTCCCATTTCAAGAAAAGATTTTTGATTTGAAATTACTTGGTGGAAACTAAAATGGCATCAAAAGAAGTTTTAACTAGTTGTTGATGACGAGCATGTGTGATCTTTGCTTTCTCTTTTTCCTCTTCTAATTTGAGAATTTGATCATGCCTTAATTGTAATGAAGAAGGAGTTTCTTGGATGAATTGCACAAAGGCCAGAGAGGGAATAGCTAGATTAGATGGAATGATAGCTTCTTTCCCATAAACCAAATTAAATGGAGAAGTGCCTATTGAGGTCTTCTCAGTGATCCTATCTGCCCAAAGGGAAAATGTCAAATATTTGTGCCAATTCTTTTGGCTTTGGTCAACAATTCATTTAATGATTCTAATGAGATTTTTGTTAGTAGACTCTGCTAACTCATTCCCTTGAGTATAGTAATTGGCATAATACTTTAATTTAAAACATATTTTTAGTGCGAATATAGACATATTATTTCTAGAAAAATAAGATGCAATGTCAAACATGAGCGCATTGGGTAAGTTAAATCTGGTTATAATAAATTGATCAATGAATTCAATAATTGCATCAAAATTGACTACTCTTAGTGGAATTTCTTCCACCCGCTTGGTAAAATATTATGTTGCAGTAAGAATGTAGTTATGTTGTTTTGAATAGTTAGGAACGATCTTACCTATGACGTCCAATCCCCATTGTTCAAAAGGTTGTTCAACGTTGACTGGTTGTAAGGGAATTGCTGGTTTCTTTTGTCTTCCAACAACTGTTTGACATACCTTGCATTTTCGCACATATTCATGAGTGTCTTTAAACAATGTTGGCCAATAATAACCAGCACAAATAATTTTGTGCGTTGTTGTATCTCCTCCAAAATGTCCACTAATTGGGCCATCATGGAGTTCCTGCAAAACTTTTTCTGCTTCAAATTTCTGAGGCATCTTAGTAGAATGGAATCATAATTTTTTCGAAATAACACATTGTCAATGATTTGATATTAATTAAATCCATTTTCCTTTTATAATTGAGTTTAGGAGGAGAAAATCCATTTCTCAAATAGAAAATTAAATCATGATATTGGGATTTAGACTTGTTTAGATTTACCTCAAATATTTTCACATTATTACCTGAATATTCATCTGCTGATATGTTGGAAGCTCCTACTAACATGCGGCAAAAACCCCGACCTTTGATAATTTTGGATGGTCTAATTTCAATGTCATATTCTTGCAGTGTTGTCACCCAATTTTCCCTTTTTTCTCCTAATTCCTTTTGCATTAGTAAATTTCTCACAGATGAGAATGGAACTATTACTTTAGTGTGTTTTAAGAAGAAAAGGTCTAAAATGCTTTATTGATTTGAAAAAAAAAAAACTATTTTTCAACATCTGAGTAATTCAATTGAGCGCCTTGAAAATTG
This sequence comes from Pinus taeda, assembly GCA_000404065.3. Lineage (NCBI taxonomy): Eukaryota > Viridiplantae > Streptophyta > Pinopsida > Pinales > Pinaceae > Pinus > Pinus taeda. The sequence continues at coordinate 67,747 of APFE031334881.1, read as the reverse complement.
GATCTAAAGAAAGAGATTGGTGCTTCAACTTTCTATCATTGATTTTTGTCAAAATAGCTGCATATTATGTTTTGGAGGCAAAAGTATATAAAATAAAATGATTATAAAAGTTCGGAGTTTCTAAAGAGGCAACATTTATAATTTTCTATTTGATAAGATCAAAACCTTCTCACTCACTATGTCCCCATTTAAAAACCGAATTTTTCTTGATCATGGATTGCAAGGGTAAAACAATTCGTGAGAAGTCAAGGACAAATATTTTAACAAAATTTATCTGACCTAGGAAGGACTGCATGGATATTTTTTTATGAGGCAAAGGGATTTCAGAAATTTCTTTTATCCTATTAGGATCTATGTGAATGCCATCTTTACATACAATAAATCCGAGAAGTTTATCCTTACTTAAAGCAAAGTAAGACTTCTTTGGGTTTAGAGAAATTTCATACCTGTTACAACGTTCAAAGATCTGTTTTAAATCCTTTAAATGATTATTGCACTTATTTGAATATACTGTTATGTCATTTAAATAAATGACTATAGTTTTATTCACCAAACCTTTGAAAGCTATATCCATGGCTCTCTGGAAAGTCGCACCAGCATTGATTAATCCAAACGACATCTTTTGATAGGCATATGTTCCCCATTTGGTTCTGAATGTGGTTTTTAGTCGATCATCTGGATGTACGAGAATTTTATTGTAACCTGAAAATCCATCCACAAAAGACATTAGCACTGAGCTTGCAATTGACTGCAGTACCTGTTCCATAAGAGGCAGTGGAAAGTTGTCCTTTTGAGAAGCTTTGTTGCTATTATGAAAGTCTATACAAATTCGAATATCACCATTATTTTTCCTAACTGGTACTAGGTTAGAAACCCACCTGGAATGTCTAACAGGAAAAATGGTTTTAGCCTTAAGAAGTTTATTTAATTCAGATTTGATTTGATTTTCCAAATTTGGATGAATCTTTCTCAACTTCTACTATACAGGCTTTTTGTCGGATATCATAGGAATAATGTGTTGTATGATAGAAGTATCATATGTTTAAGATCATCATAATTCCAAGAAAAAACATTTTTATATCTTCTCAAGAACTGAATGAAGGCTAACATTTCCTCAGGTGCAAGCCCGGGACCTAGATTAATATTCTATGGTTTAAAATTAGTTCCAAGATTTACTAATTCAAACCTCAATGTTGAACTTTGAATTTTTGAGTTAGTTGGTTTCTTGAATCTGTCTTTAAGATCATACAGATCTTCTAGCTTAACTACAAATTTGCGTATAGTATTTTCATTTGTCTTTTGTTTAAGCTAATTATCATGTTGGTCTTCATCTTTTATTTGGTCATCATACGAGCCTTCAGATGTTAATAAGTTTATGATATCTGGATCATCATTAAAAACACACCAATTGGTGATATTAATAGGAATAAGTCTAAAAATTAACTCTATAGAAAATCGGTGAGGACTATAATCTTCTGATGATATGAGTTTGGAAGCAGTGTTAGCCAAAAGATCAGCAATTTCATTCTGAAGTCTTGGGATTGGATAAATATTAAATGCCAAGAAATGTGAGGTAGGGTCCTGGACTAATGATTGGTAATGCATTAAATGTCCACAAAGGCAGTGAATATGTTGAAAATAATACTGAGAGGGGGGGGGGGGTGAATCAGTATTATTTAAATTCTTTTTCAATTTATACAAAGATTTGTATACGCTACTTCAGTTAATGAAAACATTGTGTATACACAGATCTGACTAATGAAACTCGCGTATAACTTCTAGACTTATAATTTAATTTATTCTTTAGATGTTGATCATTAATCTTTGTGCCAGAACCATATAACAGTAAGCAGGAACAGAAAAATAGAGTAGACAGTCACACAAAAGAACACAAGATATAAGGTGGAAACCCAATGTGGGTGAAAACCACCTGCTGCAATATGTCTCTATCTTCTTTCAATTAGAAACTTCTTTTTACAATGATTCTGTACTGGTGCAGTCTTATACCAGCACGTAGGCTTCAACCTGCAGAAGGCTACAACCTTCTCTCATTCTCCAGACTCTCCTGGAAGGGAGCTACAACCCCCATAGCTCTTGTACTAGCTGAGGTACTAGTACGTAGGTGCTGACCTACAAAAGGCTTCAACCTTCTCTTTTCTTCCAGGGACCACGTTTCATAAATTTTCAGACTGGATCCATGAATATTAATCAAACATCAAATAGATCTGCAACAACCAGTCTCCTTTGTACAAATACTGAATCAATCAATAACTTCTTAGAATGTTGTAACCAGAAAATAGTACCAGTAACCAGGCACCAATTCTGAACTCAAAACACTCCAACAATAAACAGAAGCAGCTAAAACCTATTTCAAGAGACGTACGCTACTTCACCAATATAAACCTGCGTACATACGTAGATATGCGAAAGCCAACCGGCATATACGCAGTCTTCACTTGCTTAAACTGCGTGTATACGCGCCTCTCCCGTGTTGAACCTGCGTACAGATCTATAAAAGATAATTTATCCTCTTACTTAATTAGACTTCAGTTATACCCAGATTATCAATTTTATAGATCTAATCATGCCCCAAATATAATAGATCAAAATCACACAATGATACTACTGTTCAAGCCTTCAGATCTTGACCCATCAATAGAACTTAACTATCTTGTAATGCTCAGGTTCCTCCTTGATTCAGGTCTAGCTATATCTCACCAACCAATCACCAGTCTTCCAGATCTTGCTCCTCTTAAGATATTCAATGCATAAGTCGATTCCCTTGCCAAATGATTTCCTTTCCTTTTTATAGACTTAGGCCTTACTCAAACCATGATCCAAAACCATAGAGATCCAATACTAAGTGTTACGCAGTAATTTGTCACCGTTGGTCACCTTCCCTGTTACCCTTGATTTCGCACATTGGAGGACACATTTATGGACTTGTGACCAGTGACACAACTTAAAAACACTTGCATTGGATTCTCCTAAGTATGAACTTCAAATTCCCTGAAGACACCTTTTGCATATTAGCCCTAAAAAGTACCCTTTTTTCCATTAGCGCGGGTCCACAGTGTCTTACCCGTGCCAATGGCTCAGTTCCTCCAAAGAGGGCGCGCCCATGGACGCTCTGTCATAGAGCAAAGCCCGTGCCACCTAAATTTGGTTATGATTTTTAGCCAGCGCGCACTGAAGTGTTTTTTCCTTCTTTGTTCATGCAGTTCTCTGGGGAAAAATCTCATGGAAGTGGTCGAGTGTCATCTTTTTATCCATGACAACCAAGTTCAGTGGCTATTCTGGGACAATGCTAAATCTTCAGTAGGTGTCCGGATACAATGCATACTTCCTCCTCCTCCATCTATAAATGACTATCACCCTGCATTAAACCAAAGGGTTTTTTGAGAGCTAATGTGAGTGCTGAGATTATGTTGGAGTGATAGTGAGAATTGAGAATTATAGAGGGGTTATGCTGCCAAAATATTGAGAGAGAAGAGGTCACTTTGCAAGGCGTATTTAGCTGCTTGCCCAGTCAGAGGAGGTTCAACGTTAGAACCTTTTGGTTGTAATCTTTCTCTGTTTTTACTATTTAATGAACGACTATCATTATGGTTCCACTCATGTGTCTTTCAATGGTATTTGAGTTGTATCTTTTCTGACTGATATATAATTGCATATACTAGATTTTACGCTTGTGTTTGTATCGTTCTTTGCGTGTTCAGGTGTCTGTTTACGTGGAGCGTAAGGATTGTGACCAACCAAAGCAAAGGGACGGGAGCGGCATTTCTTCTACAACTACTAGCGTTGGATTCCAGGTAGATCATCATGACCGATCTCTGATTTATGCAATTAGGAACCTGTGTGTAGCATGGTGTGATTGTTGCTAGACCCGTGTTGGGCTAGTGGGATCGCCTCTGTCCGCAGAGGGGATTTACCAGTTCAACAATTTGGCGACTCCACTGGGGAGAAGCTTGTTGTTTGTTTTTGTGTTGTTTGATTTGTAAATTGTAGACGGAGCCTGAAGAGTGGCCAAGTAACCTTCGAAACACTCCTGCTATGCAGAAGTGAAGTAGATCAACGCCACTTCAGTCAATCTCCGGTTCAATTTACAAACTAAACAATTTCAATCTTGCCTTGCATGTCAATTTTTCTCTTGTTTATTGGTCTGAATAGCTTTCTGGGTTGAAGTTCTTGCTATTTCTTGCTTGCTGGATCTTTTTAGATACTAGAAACCAAGCCTGGAACTATCCGTTTTGTTTTTTGCCTGGCAAATTTCATTAGCGCGAGTTTTCTTTTGACAGTCGCGCTGGTTGGCGCTTGTTGCTCTCAGACAACCCGCGCCAACCTCTGTTTAGCGCGAGTTGCAGTCTGACAGTCGCGCCAGACCGGTTAATTTTCTAAATTAGCTTGTTTGTCAGTCTTTTAAGCTTGGATCTGTGTCTTTTTGCTTCTTTTACACCTCCTGGAAGTTTATTGGATTGTTATCTGACTGGTTGTTCTTTCCATCCTTCAGTTGTTCGCCTTTTTCCACTGATTTTATATCTTAGCCTTTGTGGCTTTGCTTATCGAGCCTCCTGTCGGATTTCTGATTTGTCGATCCAGTCAGTTTATTGATTGATTTCCACATTCCTCTGGTAGTTGTACGAGTTTTGCATTATATGCTGCAAGTACCTCACTTTTAGCTTGTTTGTTTTTGCCTGACTTCATTGGGACTTAGATTACATAGTTTTTTTGAAGATCTTGGTGTTTTCTTTGCTTTGGTGGGTCATTTTTCATGTTCCAGATCTGGTTTTAGATTCCTTTGAGTGAATTATCTATTTTGTGTATATCTCTTGAAATCCGTTAAGTGCATCATACTATTTTTAAAGAAAAGAAAAAAAGATTTTTGCTTTTCATTAATTAGCATTTTGTGTTAATTTTTTGCTTTCAAAACAAAAAAGAAAAAGATTTTCCTTTCTTGTTATTAGCTGCATTAGGATTTTTGTGATCGTTTTGTTTGTATGAAACTCTCAACTCTTCTGTAGCTAGAATTCATTCAACGAAACAAATACAATTTTTGCATATAGTTGCATTTAGGAAATTTCAAGAGACCACATACGGTAAGATCGGAAACTGAGACTTAATCAAAGAAAAACCATAAAATGAATTCAATGAACCTAACAACGCATTGAAACTTAATGCTCACATTCTAGAGGTCTAGGTTAGAGACGTGTTCCAGCGTCGTTGAACCTGTTAGTTTATCGTTGAGTGGTTGGGTGATTCCTCCACGGTGAAACGATAGGTGCCAGTACGGATTGTGATCCCACGTACCGTCGAGTATATATTGGGAGACCCCTATAGGCTTGCAACCTTTGATCCATAGGAAGCTGAGTCTGCCGCCCTACAAATCGTAATGCACCGAACACAGCATTCGGGAAGATTGACTGCCATACGTAAAGTCCTTGGCGTTCTTCTGATCGCTAAGGTGTATATAGCAGTTTTACGGATTGTTTGGCAAACCCTTTTACCTAGATTTCCAGAGTAGTCAGCTTTTGATCCTTTTCAGACTCTCTAAAAGAAAAGGTGTAAGTGAGCAGCTTGTCACTTCATGCTCATTAAACAATCGAAGGAGACTAGAGTCATCTTTTCGTCCTTTTCTCGACTCTTTAAAAATGAAAAGGTCAAATCAAGTGTCTTAAAATTTACTGGACCAAGATCACATTACCCGGTTAGATCTTGTGTGCGCTAGCTTTAGTAGGATTTCGTTTTGTTATGGCAACTTTTTCAGGGTCCACCAACCCAAGTTCCCCACCTGACGGGAATCCTGGTCATTTCCCTTCTCCTAGGAATACTGGTACTCTTTACATGACGACATTATCCCTTCCAGGGCTAACTGTCGGGTTGCCGGTTTGGTTATTTTCAAACTTTGTGGTCCCTACTGTGTCGGCTGATACTCCATCAGTCCCTCCACCTGTACAACATCATGTTGAACCTACGGTGGACCCCTCCCCTTTGACACCTACTTCCATGTCTCATTCTTCTACTTCGCCTGGTGAAAGTCTCGCTTCGAGTACCCAAGTGGCTAAGAAGGAGAAGAAGAAGACTAAGAAGAAGAAGTATGCTAAGGGAGCAGTTAGAACCACAATAACGACTACAAGCACAACTGTTGTTCCATTACGGCCAACAGAAGACGGACTCCTTCTCACTCCTCCATAGAAGGTTAAGTTCCCTTGCCGATTATGCAAGGAGGACCATCTTCTTCGTGATTGTCCTGGTATTCCCAGGATCTTAAGAATATGGTCTCGTGATCCGGCCCAACCTTCATCGTCCACTGAAGCTCACGACGATGTTATCTCATCCGTTGAGAATACTAAGGGAAAAGGGAAGATTCGATTCCCCTGCAAACTTTGTGAAGGCAATCATCTCCTTCACCTTTTCCCACTCATGGACAAAGCCTCCTCTGTTTTGGAAAGTCTTGCAGTTCCCTCACCCCAACTGTTATCACCTAGAACTGCAGTCACATGTACATAATGCTATCCAAAAAATTTCATTGTCAAAAATGGGTGTCAAATGGTTGTTGTCCTATCTTTGTTACTTAGGGATCATGTTTTAGAAAGATATTGATGTGAATCATTTTCAAATACCGTTAGTCATCCTCCATCATGAATGTATAAGGCATGTCTTATCTTGTTTACGTCACTGGTCCTTTTCGCATTTCCGCAGTGCAGTTTTATTGGCTGATTTTGCAGCGCAATGATGTTTTAGCTTTTTCGCAGTGTGTCAGTAACCAACCATTTCGTAGCGCATTTTGTTAATTTATAACTATCTGCGCTACGAAATCACGGATTCGGGGATTTTGCAGCACAAATTCTTGAAATGTCATGTCTGGGGGGATGAGTTATTGTGTTCGTCCGTTTATTGTTAGTTGGTGTCCTTTCCAAGCGATTATGAGCCATCATTCCACCAATAGGTTCATAGCCACGCACATAAAAATCATTCAAACAGGTTTTGTAATGCATGGTAGTGTTATGATGTTTGTTAATGATGCATGAACTGACCCGTTTGTATGATAAGACTGTTAAATTGCAAAGGAGCCCGAGTTTCTTCTTTAAAAGAACCTGATTGCAAGCGAGCCTGCGTTCCAAAATTTAAATTTGCCATTTGAGTTGAAGCTGGTGGTGTTTCTCTGTGCGAAAGATTTCAAAGCGAAATGGAGAAAAAGGGACATCGGTCTGGAAGATGCCAAAGAACAGAACCTGAGGGATTGGATCTTGCATTAAGAGATGAAGGTGTAAGAAAAGCTTTTAAGGATGCTGGTTGCTGGAGATTTTGTGAAAAGCTGCAGGGTGGGCATGCTGAGGTAACAAAAGCATTTGCCTTGAATTTTACAGGTTTAAATTCTAAAGTGTCTATGTTAGAATTCCCAGTATCTCCAGAGGCTATTGCTAATGTGACTGAGATTCCGAGAGGAGGGCAGGAGTGGTTTAAAAACTTCAAAATTGATATGAACCCCTGCAAGGAATTCTTGAAGGAGCCTTATATGAATGAAGATCTTACAAAGGCTGTACCAAGAAATTATGTGAAGGAACACTATGCACTTCTCCTTACATGTATTCAAAAGTATTTAACATGTGAAGGGAGATATAATAAAGTTTACTCCTATCATTTTAAGCTGTGTGCATTTACAGGCAAAGCATCTATAGATATCCATTCTAACTTGTTTATAGCCTCAGCAAGAATGTGTGATAAAAATTCATTGGAAGAAGGATAACTGTGAGACATACTGTTTCATCATGGTTTAGTGAAACTGTTAGTGTTGGATGGTCTGCAGAAAATTGGTAAGGATTGGAATTCCTTTATCTTTATGGCTGGCTTTCAGAGTAAGACAGGCCTCACCCCAGTGCTTGTTAGGGAAAGAGAAGGTCAAGCACAAGAAAGATGCACCTGAATCAAGTGGGGCTGAAAAGGTATCAAGAGTAAGGACAAGGAGTCAAATGATAAAGGAAAAAGGCAAAGCAGTGGCTGTTGAGGAGAGCCCGGTATCAAAGGCCAGCTTGAATGATTTGCTGGAAGCTATTGAGTTTGATCAAGCTGGGCCAAAACACAACAAACCAATGCACATTGACTTGACACAGTCAACACCGGAAAGCACCAAGAAATCTAAAGCTGCAAAAAGACTAAGGTTTAACGAGCCAGGGGATGAGTTTATTTTCAAACCAAGGAGACCCCTCACCAGAAATCAAATAAAGGAAATTGAGAAACAATCCAGAACAGAGGAAGCAAAAGAAATCAAGAAAAAAGGTTCAAATAAAAAAATCATCATTTCTCAAGAAGGAAATACTACATCTACAAAGAACCAGTGGGAGGCAACTGAAAAAGAAATGGCTGAGATGGAGAGGGTCGTAGCTGAAATCGCAGCCATGGAAAAGGAGGTTGCAAAATTGAAAGCACAGCTAAATAAATTAGCTGCTAAATGAAATTGTTGATTCTGAGTAAGGTGTTGTTCCAAAGTTTTGTTAAATTTTGCTTAAGTTCATTATTTTGAAGGCATGTAAGCACGGCTATATAAATCCAAGGTAAAAAGGAATTTTGAAACCAAGTGGTAGAGCAGTTAAAGTCACAGAGAAAATTGAAATTGTTTAAAAACAGTTTCGCAGTTTCACAGCGCACTGCGAAACTGCTTTAGGTGTTGTTTTAAAAACATGGGCAAACAGTTGATGAAACATTCAAAAATTTGCAAAGAAAACACCTAGGTGACATGGAAGGGATTGAAGGAAGCTTCCACAACCATTCAATATATGCCAGGTGTACCTTTAGTAAAAGGTAAAATGTTTTGAGCTAAGTTTTGGAAATTTTGATTATAAAGACACTTTATTCTCGGCGATTAGGGTTTGAAGGGAGCTGCATACGGAAAATTTTGGTTGGCATACCTGTACCGCAAATAAGCTTCCAGCATATCAGGAACGTGGTAATGCCATATATTATCCGGTTATTAAAGAATTAAAAGACTTACTGTTGCATACTCGGTGATGCTAGATAATGGAGGACCAGAACCGAAGTTTTAGGGATATTTACAGCTAACATGGAGCAGATCAAGGTTACCAGTATCCAAGGCCAACATGGACATTAATTGACTCATCTCATGCCATCTCAGCCCAACGAAAATGAGGCCAAGGGTCAAAGCTACAAGGAGGAGACAATTCATGAGAAAGATAGAGTTAGAGTTACAACCAAATTAGAACTCTTTAGAGCTTCTGTTAGTAGTTAATGTATTAAATAAGTTTGTTGGAAATAGATAGGTGTCATTAGTAGCAGTCATCGAGCTCCCCTCATGCTGGAGGAGGAAGCTCCAGGTAGTTAGACTCTTGTTTCTATATATAGCTAAAACATCTATGTAATTAGGGTTGGACATTTTTAGAAACAAAGTATTGCTTTGGCTTGTGTAAAAACTCAATTTGGTAATATGATTTGTTGTTTATCTTCTCAGGATTCTTACAGTGTTTGAAATGCTCAAGATATGTGGTTTTGTCTCATCTTTAATGCTTTTTACAGTTGCATAAATACACAATCACTCAGAATTCACTTATGCTGCTCTGACTTCCTGTGTGTATTTGTAAACTGAGGTTTCTATGGTATGATGTTTTGAGTATTTAAACATTGCTGCCCTGACTTCTATGCACGAACAGTGTTATATTTTATTGAATAGAATCAACTCCATAAGCCCAATGGAAGTATTTGTAATGTCTGTCCAGCCAACCTGTTTATTTAATTTGCTTTTCTAGAGTTAGCCCTCTTATCAACAAACAAAAATCAATATTTTTCTTAGAGAGAGCCCTCTCGGGCTAGGGAGGCTAATCCTTAGTCCAAAGATTGGTCTGAAATAGTTACACAGAGTCTATCTGATTAGCAACCCCTTCAGAGACTGATTTTGTGATAACAGGAGGATTTGAGGGGGCGGAAGCCCCCCCTCTACGGGGTCCAGTGAAGCACCTCGACGATTTTTTTTTTTGGACTCTATATTAGTTGGGTGAACCTACATATGGTTTTGTGCATGGATTTTGTACATGGTTTTGGGCATGATGGTTTTCTGCCCATGGTATTTTGTAGATTTGGTCAAGGGAGCTACGATTATGTTCTAATCTGGGGTTAATGGATTGGGGTTTATGGATGATTTGGCATGTATATATATGTGTTGTAACATTGAAAGGAATATAATGAAAAATCAATCTAGTCGTCTCAGTTTTGGGATCCAAGGGAAAATCTCTGTGCATATATTTTTATGTTTTATGCTCTTACCATTGTTTATTTTCTATTTTTAGAATTCATATGCAGGTAATTTCTGTACAGGATTAAAACCTACATTTGGTATCAGAGTTGTTTTAGCTTCAAGGGGATGCCTTTGCTAGTGAGGGGTTTTGCTCAGGCCTATGGTAGACCTTGCTCAGTGGGAGATCTGCGAGATCGATTCTTGTGGTGAAAGAAGATGGCGAGTAGTGGAAAGATAAAGATCGAGAAATTTAATGGTCAAAGTTTTGAGTTTTTTAAACTCAAGATGGAGTGTCTTCTGGTGGATAAAGATCAGTGGATCACAGTAGATCCAAGTACTAAACCAACTAAAATGTTAGTTGAAGACTAGGTGAAGTTGGATCGGAAGGCAAAGAGCACAATATGGTCGTGTATCTCAAATTCAATATTTTTGAATGTATTAGGGGAAGCTTCAATGAAGGCTTTGTGGGACAAGTTAAGGACTTTGTACCAATCTAAGTCTCTGGTGAATAAATTGTTCCTATGGAAAAAGCTATATAACTTGAGGATGAAGGATGGAGACTCGATGAAAGAGAATCTATACGCCTTTAATACTTTGGTAAGCCAATTGTTATCTATTGATATAAACATTTCAGATGAAGATAAGTGCATCAATTTTTTATGTTCTCTACCAAATTTGTGGGATAGTCTGGCTATTAAAATAGGTAGCAATACAACTACCTTGTAGTTTGATGAAATAGTCTTATCGTTGCTGTCTGAGGAGATGAGACAAAAACATATGGAGGGCCATAATGGAGATGCCTTGTATATATGAGTACGGTCCTAGAAAAGAAACAAAAATAAGTCATCGAGTGGGAGATCTAAATCTAGAAGGAGATCTAAATCTTCAGGAAAACCTATAAAGGTGTGTTAAAAATGCGGAAAGGAAGGGCACTTCAAAAAGGACTGTAGATCTAAAGATCCTGAGAAAGGAAAGGGATATGAAGATTCTCCTTCTATAGAGGCGAAAACCACCTCAGATGAAGGTGGAGATGTGTACTTTCATTCTTCTTCAAGTACACATGTAGATCATGAGGTATGGTTGATTGACTCAGGTGCATCCTTTCACTTCATTTCCCATATGGAGTGGTTCTGCAAGTATGAGAAATATGATGGCGGTGATGTGTTCTTAGGGGATGATAGGAAGGCTAGAGTCGTCGGTTGCGGAAAGGTAAAGTGGAAGTTGCAAGGTGGAAGGGTTGGAACACTTTCGGGTGTTATGGATATTCTTGCATTGGCCAGATCTGATTTCTATAAGCAAGATGGATGATGTAGGTTCAAAAATAGTGTTCGAGAAAGATACCTACAAGATGGTTCGAGGAGCACTGGCATTGATGTGGGGAGTTCATATTGGAACTCTGTACAATCTTTTAGGTAGCTGATCAGGGGCTCATGTCCCAAGTGTTGAAAAATGCTAAAAAATGAAAGTGATCAGAACTAGTTTGAAACCAAATGAATGGATAGATCTCGTCCTCCTGATTCTAGTGCCGTGAATGGTTCAAAAAATGGTCTCTGTATGCAAAAGTTATGTCAAGTTGAAAATTGCCCAATGACCCTTAATTTTGATTTTTTTGAAAAAAAATTAAAATAGAATATTCCAGGGAATATTCATAGAATATTCCTGGAATATTCTCGAAATATTCCTTATGGGCAAATAATGAAAGGGTTCCATGTGGTAATCCTGGAGGGTGCCACGTGGCCCCAAGGTGGACGCAAGTTGGGCATATTAAGATTTTGGGCAGATCGATGGATTGAACCCCCGACCTACCAGCAAACAATTCTGCTACTTACTGTTACACCATAGGGCGGGTCTTGTTTGGTTTACAGGACAATGTTATTATAAAGTTAGAAAATTTTTATGGCGGGCCCAAAATGGGGCCAGCCCCTAAAGGCCAACCCCCTCTTCACACATGACCTTGGCCCGAGAACCTAGCGCCTAAAACCTGGCGGTAATTAGTAATGGTTATCAACAACTGGTCACATGCCGACGAACCCACCGGCGGTTATGGTTCAACTGGCTACCAACTCATCTGTCAGCATGGAATCCGATGCAAACCACCAAGTCCACCAGAATTGGTCACATGCGCGGTTTTCACTGGCAGTTAACCATCGGTCAAGGCAGAGTTAGCAGGATTTTTGTCGGTGGTGCCAAATTTGGCGATCCTGCAAACTTTGGCAGCCTTGCCCGACAAGTTTAGTTAACTAGAGTCAATTTAGGGCTAGACAGGTAGTGGAGTAAACGAGCCATAACATTGGCTAGGAAAGGCCTTTTGAGACGATTTTTTTATTTTTATTTTGACTAATTAGATGATTTTGAAGCCATTGGCATAGGTTAGAGAGCAATCAGAGGTCGTTTGTAGGTGTTTTTTCTTCATGGAAGTTCTAGGAGTCACTAGGGCCCAACATTGTGGGAGCTGTATTGGGTTGCAGGTACCCACAAGATGAGAACTAGCAGTCATTCTTGATTGATTTGAGCATTTTGAACCCATTTTTACAGTCAATTTTTCCTGTTAAGGCTTGTATTCAGCTGTACAATCATTTTGAGATTTTAATCAAATAAAGGAAATGCCCATTTGGGAGCCATGGACCCAGTAGATGTAGCCTAGGAGGGGTGAACTGCTTCATCAAATGCTATTGCATATGTGGTTGAGTTTTCTTTCAGAACAAATCTGTTTTAGTATGTTAAACAGAGAAATGAATTAATTCTACTACACATAAAAGGGTTATAAATAACATCAAAACTCATTTATTTTTAACTGCAAGACATGTACATCATTTGCACAAGTATATTTACTGAAATGAATACCTTGCTAAGCATTTTCAAGTATTTTCATATTCAGATCAAGTTGGTATCAGAGCTGAGTTGTTGTTTCTTTGTATTAAAAGCAGTCAAATAAACTATAGATAGAGCCTAAAATGAGCCAGGAAGCCTTTGAAATTCTCTTGTTATACAATTGCAAAGTAGATAAACACTCTTTCAGTCTATCTCTAGTGTAGTTTGTTTTTTGATTGTTTTTGTGCAAGAATATTTTGACTGTCTTGCAAGTTTTGATGCTTACTAGGTTGAAACTTCAGAGAGGGGAAGGACATTTGAATAGAGAACGAGAGAATCCTCAATAAAGGAGGGCTAGGGTGCCATTATCTCCACCTTTTGATTCACCCTCAAGTGCCTCAGCATAAGCTTCAAGAATGTCTGAAAAGGAAGGAGACATTCCTGCAGACATGGATCCAAAAGAAGAAGAAAGAGTCTTCAGAAAAGCTTTCTTGGACTTGACTGAAATGGTGAGGACATTGTACCAAGAAAGAAATGATAGATTGGTGTAAGAAGGGTCTAAACATCTGAATGAAGGAGAGGGCTCCTCAGGAGGTAAGAAGGATGATGATCATTCAAAGAAAGGGAATGGAGGAAATGGTGATCCACCACCCCCATCGCCACCTTCTTCCTCTACATCCTCATCTTCTTCTTCTTCATTTCATAAGCATAGATCCTCTGGAAAAAGTCCATTTTTGAATATTGATGTAAAATTTGAATTACCTATGTTTAATGGTGAAGTGAATGCAGAAAATCTTGACAACTGGATTAGGCAGTTGGAAGTTTACTTGAGGATCCAGAATATGCATGATGATGCCACAAAGATTTAGTTGGATTCTTTGAGAATGGATGGACCAACATTGGTTTGGTGGGAGGCCAAGACCAAAGATGAAATCAAGAAATTTGGTAAGGTTACCTTAACATGGGCTGAATTTGTTTTAGCCATTAAGAAACAATTTTATCCTCTTGCTCACATGCAAAAAGCCATCATGAACTGGCAAAATTTCAGATAGCTTAAGGGTCAGAATGTCCAAGATTACACCCAATAATTCAGGAGAAGAGCTCTCTTGTTAGGGGTATATTTATAGACCCAAGAAACCTTGCTAAAATACATAGGTGGCTTTCATAGCTACCTTAGACATACCATGCTGATGTTCAATCCTACTAGCCTGGACAAGGTTTGTGTTCAAGATACCCATTTAGAGGCTAGGGGAAAAAACACATTTGAAGAGGGTAGAAACAAGCCCCCCAAGGGGAAAAACAAAGAGAGAACCTCCGAAGGAAAAGGAAAAAAGAATGCATCTGTCAAACAAGAGAGTGAGAAAGTGTTCTGTAAACACTGTTCAAAAGCAAGCCATGAAGAGAAATCCTGAAAAAAGAAACCAATTTAAGAAAACCAAAGGGAAAAAGAAAGCTATAGCTACTACATATACACCACAAGATTTAGGGGATGATTCAGGTGATGAAACCAAAATTGCAGCTACGGGTTTGAAAAATTTGAAGGGAAAATAAATTGAAACTCAAGCCAACACTAGTACCTCAAACTGTAATGTACAAGCTCCTAATGAGGAAGAACGAATTGAACTGTTTCATGTGATGGTAGTTTCAAAACATACTAATACTGACACACATTTTGATGATGGGTCATAAGCAAATATTATATCAGAAGACTTGGTCAAGTAGCTCAAACTTGAGACCATTCCACATCCAAATCCTTATCCACTTGGATGGATATGCAAGGATGCAAATTTACAAGTCTCAAGAAAGTGCATATTGCGCTTTGCAATTACTGCACATTTTATTGACACAGTTGAACTTGATGTAGTACCATTTGATATAGCAGGAATTGTTTTGGGAAGTCCTTACTTATTTGACAGGAAAGCTATCTTCTATCACCATGAAAATAAATATCATATTTTCAGAGATGGAAAGGAGTACATTGTCAGAGCACATCGCAAGAAGGCAAATATAGCGATGGTAAATGAGGGATAGGTAAAAAGGCTAGTTAATTCAAGTAAGAATTTTGTTCTTCTTATGATCAAGCCTAAGGTTGATGTGAATCATGAGTCATTTGACAATTGTGATCCCAAACATAAATCAGATTTATATGATGTAGTTGATGCACATCATGAGATGTTTCAGGAAACAACAGGTTTGCCTCCTAAGAGGGAGATTCAACATGAAATCCATTTACATCTAGATTGTCCTGTTCCAAACATAGGCATGTATCGCATGTCTATCATGGAGAATGTTGAAATCAAGAAGAAAATCAAGGACTTGTTGGACAAGGGTTTCATAAGGCCAAGTACTTCGCCATGCGGGTCACCAATTGTATTGATTCCAAAGAAAGATGACACTCGGCGCATGTGTGTAGATTTCAGGGCCTTGAACAAGATAACGGTAAAGAATCGTTACCCACTCCCAAGGATAGATGATTTATTAGATTAGCTGAAAGATGCTCAATATTTCACTAAGTTAGACTTGCACAGTGGATATCGTCAAGTATGAATTGAAGAAAGTGACATTTGGAATACAACCTTTAAAACCAAACAAGGACTCTTTGAGTGGCTTGTGATGACGTTTGGTTTATGCAATGCACCTGCAACTTTCATGCGGGTAATGGATGATGTCTTGCATCCTTTTCTTGATGATTTCATTATTTTCTACTTAGATGACATCTTAATTTTCAGCAAGTCTAGAGAAGATCATGTCATGCATGTTAGAAAAGTACTTGATGTTTTGGAGAAGAATCAATTATTTCGTAAAATGTCAAAGTGTGAATTTGGAAAGGCTTCTTTGGTTTATTTGGGACACATAGTAGGAGGAGGCGCTTTGAGAATTGATCCTGCTAAATTGAGGCTATTGTGAATTGGCCTACTCCCAAATCCATTATAGAGGTAAGAAATTTTTTGGGTGCAGCTCAATATTGGAGAAAGTTCATCTCTAACTTCTCTTCTATAGCAGCTCCCATGCATGTAGTGACACGTGTGAAGCGTTCTTTCCAATGGGGAGGCAAGTAGCAAAAAGATTTCGAATCTTTGAAAGAAAATATTAGTTTAGCTCCAGTCCTTGCATTACCTGACTTGAGACAACCATTTGAGATTCAAACCGATGCTAGTGATTATCCCATGGGTGCAGTTCTTCTACAACATGGTAAGCCTATTGCATTTCATTCTAAGACTTTTAATGGTGCTGTTGTAAATTGTCCTACATATGATAAGGAGTTGTATGCATTGGTACAAAGCGTCAAAAAGTGGAAACACTATTTGATGGGAAAAGAAACAGTGATACATACCGACCATCAACCCTTATAGTACTTGCAATCACCAAGCAAGTTACAACAGTCACGACACTTCAGATGGATGGGCTTCTTGCAACAGTTTCACTTGGTAATAATGTACAAGAAAGGTGTTTTCAATAAATTTGTTGATATGCTTTCAAGGCCTATTATTGGTGTTGTTACTTTAATTAAGAATGATTCCATTGTACATGAGAGTTACATAGAACAATATGCATATGATGATGATTCTAAAGATGTGTATGCTAACTTGAGTAAAGGGAATCATGTTGAGGAGAATGATTATCACTTGCATAACAATTTGTTGTTTCATTTGGGCAAGTTGTGTATACCACAGGGGGAGAGAATAAGTGTCATAAGAGAAGCTAATTCTTCTCTTATTGCTGAACATTTCTGTGTAAGCAAAATAGTTGCACATCTACAGAGGTATTGTTATTAGCCTTGCATGGTAGATTCTGTTTCAAGGTTCATTAGAGGTTGTTCATTATGTGCTACAAGCAAGCTTAGCAATACGAAGCTGGGATTATATACGCCATTGTAGGTACGTTCTAGACCATGGGAGAGTATTTCTATGGAGTTTGTAGGAGGTTTACCAAAGTCTAGAAAGCAGCATGATTATCTTTTTGGAGTAGTTGATCATTCCAACAAAATGTGTATACTTATGCCATGTAAGAAAACTATAACTGCTGAACAAACTGTTGAATTATTTTTTCAACATGTATGGGTTCATCATGGCTTGCTTACTTCCATTGACAGGGATTCCAAATTTGTTGGAAATTTTTGGTCCAATCTATGGAAGATGATGGACACCAAGTTGAAGAAGAGTACTACTTTCCATCCGTAAACAGATGGCCAAACAGAAGTAGTGAACAAAACCATTGTGCACCTCTTGAGAGGTTATTGCAGCAAGCATCCCAAGCTTTGGGATGAACATTTGCATTACATACAACATGCTTACAACCGAGCCAAGCACTCTTCCACAAACACCTCACCGTTTGAAGCTTGTTTTGGTTACTTGCCAAAGTCACCTCTTGATTTCGTTCTTGAGAAGGATGTCACCATTGAGGGACACAGTGACATTGACAAAGATCATTTGTTCATTGAAATAATTCAGCTATTACATCAACAAATTCAAGAACAGCTTGAAACAAGTCAAGGCAAGTACAAGGAGAGACATGACAAGCATAGAGTCGATCACAAGTTTCAAGAAGGGGATGAGGTATGGCTGTACATTATGTTATCACTCAGGTTGTTCCCTGTATCCCGTAGGGAATACGGCCGAGGTAACCACTAACCAATCTTTTGGCTGCAGATCCTAGCCTACCTGCAACCACAGAGGGCTCTCTCTTAATATTTCAACTTTGTTTTGGAGTAATTTTAGGCTAGTTATGATGCACTGGTTTTGTTTTAAATTTGGTTGGATGATGATTTCAAATAGAACTGGTATGCTGATTACAGAACAACTTAAATCATTGGGCAATGGAGTTAATGATGGTGTACTGCTGAAGTATTTCTTGGGGAAATGGTATTGCTACAGAGCCAAACAGGCATCTATGGAACAATTCTTCAAATCTGGGAGATGATGGCATGAAATCAGGGAATGAAAGGCAGTCAAGGATCTTTCACTATGCTGATAGAGGGAAAACGTGAGAATATTATCTAGGAGCAGTTAAGAATTCCTAGACAACATTCATAATGAGAGAATCAGTTCAAACATGAGCAATTAAGAATTCATATTTATGACTAATTATGAAGAAAACATAGTTAGAAACATAGATTAAGCAGAGGGTACATTCAAACAAGTCCTGAGCTATTCTTCTTCTCTGTTACTAAGATCATGAAACATATGTGAATTTTGCAAACAGAGAAAGAAAAAACATAGTTTAGAATAACTTATTGTTCCATTAAACGACACAGGAATTCTGTAGCATAGCACAATTCATCACTTTCACATTCAGACAGTGCAGAGACCAGGAACCTCACTAGCAATTTGTATTAAAAGTCTAAAATTTACAGCGCAACTCTTCAGAGAGATAATCACCAACCAACCCCAAATACGTTCTATGGGGAGGTATATATATAAAAATAAGAGATAAAATATCTATATGATGAGTCTTCATGTAATAAATTACATCACCAACTCTTCCAAGGAAGTAGATGAAAGAAATAACTGCTGCAGTTAATATTGGTGTGCTAGGTATATTTTTGTCAGAAAAATTTGACTTTTTTGGACCAACCATGTCGGTTGTGGCTGCATCTTTAATATGCATTTGCTGGGTTTTCCTGTCTTGCTGTCTTTGCTGTGTCATCACTTTTGCTATCCTGCTTTTGGCATGCATATTTGGCCTTTCATAAAAATTGCAGTATTCACGCTTTGACTCTATTTGCTTGTTGTCCTCGTGCCTTAACAGTGGCCTGTGTACTCACTTTGATGACCTGTAGATAATCTGTGGTTGACCAAAATTTGAAGTTGAATGAAAAGGAGAAAGACCGTAATTACTTGGGCAAAATTTCCAGCATTGCCTACTTCCAATCTTCTCTAGGCAGCTGATGTCTCTGTATCTTTACGAGTGTTTCATCAGCTTCAGTGTATTTGTAAAAAGTGGGATGGAACTCAAAAAGATGATTGATTTCATGCTCAATGTAAAACAGGTTCTCTAATTTATCATAAAGAGACTGCCCTGAGGGAGGCCCTGCTTCTTCTGAGGAACTTGTGGATGAAGTAATATGATTTGTAACATAATTGTTCACCCTGGTGGCATATTGTTCACGGGTCAGCATTTTTCCAGTGCTGGTTGTTAGGCCGGGAAATCCTTTGTTCTGCAATGCTGCAAGCTTTAGCTTGAAATCATCTACTTCTGCCTGCATTTCCTGACACTTTCTTTCCAGACTTTGTACAAAATTTCTTAGGGTCAGCGCCTTCTTTGCTGTTAGAACATCATCTGTCCTATTTTTGATGTCTAATGCTGCCAACTCCTCTTTAGTATGAGTGTTCAGGAAATGGATCATTTTGTTGGCCTGCTTAGGCATATTTCCCAATGTTGCCCTAGCCCTTTGAGTCTCAAACTGTGCTAGGCCTATTAATTCTATCTGTTCATGCATGGTTTGGATTGGCTTCCATTGTTGAGTGATTGATTGGATGATTTTGGCCCACAAAATCTTCTTTATTTCAGCCAGGGTCTTGTCCAAAGCTAGCTCCTTCTCCAAGGCTTTTATTTTGTCATTCAAGGCCTTAATTTCCCTTGTTTTCTCAGCTACTGTCATCTTGGATTTATCATATTTTCCTTCTAGATTGGCCAACTTTTCTTTGCCCACTTTTATCTCTGTTTCCTGAAGCTCCAACTCCTTGACAACTTTCAGCATTTCATCCATGCTCATGCTTGATTCAGGTGCTGTTGTTGTTGCTGCTGTAGCATCTGTAATTGTTGTAGTTGCTAAAATAATAGGAGGGGTCCCTGCTGCTTGTGTAGGAGGAACAGTAGCAACAGTTGGAACTGTTTGAGGTGGATGCGAGGTCAACTCTCCCTGCTTGCCTTGCAGTGCTTTCTCCAACTCTCCCTCCATCTGAATTATTCTCTGGTTCATTTGCATCAGCAGATCCATTGTATCCTCAGCTTCTTTCTCTTGCACAATTTCTGCTGTTTGTGGGTGTATAGTCATGGACAACCTCATTTTCTTTTTCAGCGCAGCAATATCATCCTCCTTTTTCTTCATAAGGGCCTTGATGGCTTTGGGATTCTTAGGATCATGCCCTAGGTCTACAATAATGTCCTCCAATGTTTTTATTCTGTTGTCTTTGGCTGAGGAGGACATTCTCTCCAAATCTAGTTGAGTATTTGTGTTCTTTAAAGATTCCTTCAATTCGTGGGCCAGCATGGCCTTATCTTCCAGAGTGGCATAGACCATCTCACTCATTTGCTTATGCAGCTCTATTTGATCCATCGGGTGTATGTCCTTGGCAAGGACCTCTAAGCTTGTCTTGACATAATCTGCAGGTGTTTGGGGTTGTTGTACCTTTGGCTTGAAATGGCTGAGAATCATTTTTCCCTCTTTGAAGTCATATGATGCCATCAATATTTGCTGTTTGGCAGGTGTTGCTTTAAGGAATCGATCATATAATTGTACCCTCAGCAGTTCATTATGAGCTTTGATTTCCATGAAAGATTTTTTGATGCTAGGTGGCCGCTTGGTTTGTTGCCTTGAAGAAGAGACCTCCATGCCATGCTGCCTCTCTTGCTCTTGTTGAAATGAGCTAGTAGGTGTCTACTGGATTGCTTCCTTTCTCGGGCTTTTTGTGACTTCTTCAATAATTTCTTCCTCAACTTGAGGATCAAATCTTTGTCTTTTTGCTTTCGGTTGTTGCGTTGAGCCACTAGCTGGTGTAAATTCTTCCCTATCTCGCTTCTTGCTTCTTTCTTCACTTGCCGGAGTTTGTAAAACTGGTATTTGTAATGCCTCTGTTTGCTATGGAGGAGCTTTTTCTTGAGTTTTCTCCTTTGAGGGGGTAGGTTGTTCTATGACCATTCCTTGTTCTGTATCCATTGGCTCTTTTCCTTTAGCTGTACCTATTGCTGATGTAGATGCTTCTTAGGCAGCTTGTGAAGTTGCAGCAGTGGATGTTCCCTCTCCAACTTGGTGTGGAAGCTTGAATGTTACCTGGTTAGAAGAATCCAAGTCAAGAGTTTTTTCTAAATCTTTGACATTTCTCTCCATAATTTCTTCTTGGGTCAATTCCTCAACTAATGTATCTTGCACCCGCTCATCTTTGTTGGCATATTGTTCAATTTGTGGAAATTTACAATGTTCATAGGCCAAAAACCTATATTTAACTCTTCTGGCACTGATAAAACCCTCCGGGTCCTAAGGGACACACCAGAAGCTCCTTTTTAACTTATATTTGTCCCTCAATATTTGATTAGCATCTTGCCAACCCTCTTTCTTGTTCATAATGAAGGGGCCTAGATGGTCTTTGAATTTCAAGTGAGCTTTCTTCTTGGCACTATGAAAATGAGTGAGATCAGAATTGATGAGTTGCCTATAGTACTCCGAGGAAAACAGTCTCATTGGTACATAACTTGGTAGCCTGTAAGGACAGGTCTCACAACCATAGATTCTAATGACAGTGTGATTTTGGTAGAGATACCAATCACCTATTTTATAACGCTTGGACAACTGCAAGATCTTCTGTATGTCATATGATAATCTAGGAGGAGGGGATCTCATTCGGAGACAAGAGAATGGATAAACAAATTGGTCAATGAACTCACAGTAAGAAAATGGAGAGTTTTGAACCTCATGGAAAACTGATGACCAAAAGATGACAGACCTTCTTTCACCCTTAGAATCCAACTTCTTGATGGGGCATTGGAAGCATTCAGACTGGTAATACATGAACAAATGATAGATATATGTTGAATATTTAAAGACTCCCTCCCTATCCAGTTTCACTAGCTGGTCATGTATTTTGTTGGCTATGAATTTGGCATAATTATACTTGTAAGCAGGGGGTTGTCCTGGACTGTATGCAGATAATAAAACCAACATTGTTTCATCAATGTGCTCACTTGTTTTAAAACCCAGCACATAGGAGATCATATCAACTAGCAGTTTGCCTACTTCATTGAAATGGACATATAGGAATGGAGGTGGTCCTATAGGCTGGCAGTCTGCCCTCATGAATGTCTTGGCAATTCTTGCAATTTCAGAGCTTGAGAGCTTGGAGCCTTTATCAAGCAAGTAGTTCATAGAGAAAGGGAACAATAGCTGAGTCTGTTTGAAGTTAAGCATCTGGTTGATGGAGTCAGGAGTAATATGAAAAAGTATGCTCCCAGATGGACACTTAATAGCTCTCTGAGTTGGATCATAGTTCTCAGCAGATAAGCGGATGATCTTAGGAAAAATATTAACAGAAGGAAGAAAGTAAACAGGAAAATTAGATTCCCATATGCCATACATGTCACAGTTGTTTACAGAGCTGTTTCTTAGTTGGCAGAAGGTCTGTAAGTGATTTTTGTGCCCAATTAAATCTTGAATGAGGTAATCCTTATCAGCAAGAGGCAGGGCTTCAAGCTCTCTGTTTGGTGGATTGATAGGAGTGATACTCAGAACTGTTGGAGTGGTCATTATAAGACTTTTCTATATTTGTATGAGGAATGAAGTTTACAGTAGTAACAGATTGAAGATGACTGTTTCTGTGGATTTACAAAGGGGTTGCAAAATGAGTTCAGCTGAGCCAAAAGTATTCAATATCTGTAATTATGGTGGAACGGAAAACTTTGCAGAGTTTGGTTAAGGCTTTGTTTTTTCTTTAACAAATTTTCTGGATTGAGAGACTATGAGGGCACAATGCAGAGGGGAGAGGGATTATTACAGCTCAATGTACTGACATTTTTCAGTGGAATGAGGCGAAATTGGACAATGCCGAGCTGTTTATGAAATTTTGCCGGGAACCCGAGCTTGAAGATGAGTTTTCAATGATAAATTTGCAAACGGGCGTAGGTTTATAGGGTTCTTCTTGAGGTAAGGGTTTATCAGTGGATTTTTGGCAACATTTAGGTGGAGTAGAGTCGTTAACTTGGGAATTTGCAGGCTTCAAGCATGAAAAACGGAGAAAAATGGGAAGAACATGGGTGAAGAGGCGAAATTTAGCAAATACTTCGTTAAAGTCGCCGAGGGTGATTGAGCTGGTGCAATGGCGAACGATGGAGATGAATTCGAAGGTGGCAACAGCTCAATTGGTCGAATTTCGAACTTTGGAGGCAAACAGGCGAAAACGGCATAAACCGCTCTTCCACTATGACCAATGAAAATGACTAACAAATGGTCGAAAAACGCGTGTTTTTATAAAAATTTTAGCATATTTGCACTTTTGGCGCTTTTTCGCGATGACGTCATCGGCGAGTCCCGGGTACGGTAGGATGGCGTGGAGTGTGACGAGGATGGCGACGTGGCATAGGACACAGTGGCAAGGTGTGGACGTGGGCGGATGAAGTGGCAATGACGTGCAGCAGCGGCGGGGACCAGGTTGATGACTTTACGAAGACGTGGTGCTGACATCAGAGGCGGGGGAGCAGTATCCGGTTTCCTCCCGCACCGCTTTTCAGCATAGGCGATATTGGGGGAGGGGCCTCCGAACATGCCCGGAGGCCAACATGTGGCGGGGGTATGGCAGGGAAACCGCCCATCCCCCGGACATTAACCTCCGGCATATAGGCATACGATAATGACTGCCCACCCTTGGATCAGGAGCACTGGCCATCAGACGGCTGGCGGGTTAATTGGGGTGGTGTGCAACTTTGGAGTGGGGCCCGCGCGAATATTAAATGATAATATGCCATGGGGGGTCCAAAACCTTGGTTAACGTGGACTAATGGGTTATGCACTGCAGAGTAGTTTAATGTTTAATTAAACATTTAAACATCAAACCCTTAGAAATGAACGCGGAGGGAGAAGGGTTTGGTTTATAAACTAAGGAGGGGGACCATGGTTATTACTTTAACCAGAGGTTAAAGTAACTCTGGGTTAGGATGCAGAAGGGTTCATATTAGTCCCAAATGGAGTAATATCTCCCAAAACCATGTTACAAAGCTATAGTTCTTTTTAGGGTAGGATATGTAATATTTTTTGGAATTTTATATAGTTTTTTGTAGCAATAGGGATAGGAAAGTAGTTAGGGAGCTATGTAATAGAATTAGAAGTTAATATGAGTTTGTGAGGTGAAAGAGTAGGGGAGAGGCTAAGTTTATGAACTGAAACTTAGACAAAAGAAGTGAATGGGATGTGGAGAAATGACTTTTACACAAGAAATGTGGCTTTTTTTCATTGAGGAAAGCCAAAACTTGACTTGATATTTTACAAAAATGAACTGAAAGCAGGATTTGTTGGGAAGATCCGAAAGTCCTCAAGGGGGTGTTAGTAAGAAACTTTGGGGGGGGTGAAAGGGAGTTTAGACATGCTTCCAAAGTTCTGCCATTAAACATCTGCTTTGACATTTCTGTCATTGATGAGATGAGCTCTGATTGATAGTCATGAGGTGAACCAAACCTTGCTTCTACAACCTCAAACTACCTACTCAGCCTAATACACCTAACATTTTTTCTTCCTTTTGAATGGGTGCACTTATATTTGCAAACCCTGATTATCCTCTTTTCTTTTGACTGCCCTCCTATCTAAATCTACCCTTATCTCTTCCAAGGGCCCAGATTAAGCAGTTGGGCTCCTTCATTTCTTTGCCTATCTACTCATCTGCCAAGCTTGAGCTGCTTGGACAGACATTGTTTCTCTATTCTGTAACAGCAATTTAAACATGAGATGATCCAGATTGAATTGTTGGATTCACCCATCAAGTATGATTAGCAGCAGTATTTGCACATTGTGAGGCTGCCAATAAGATAGTAGTGGCATTTTGAGTGGCCACTTTCCTGGTCTTTTGGTTTGGGGTTCATTTTCTTTTCTTTTTCTGACCAATTAACTCTTTTTGCCCTTTGATAATTCTTTTAGGGCATACCCTCTTTCTATGTTTTAACTTTCTTTTTCTTTTTCACAAAATATGGAACCTTTGCAGCATCAAAGATGAACATATTTGGCACTTTCACTATCAATCATGAGAAATGAAACCTATTGGTATAGGAACCTAACACAATAGTAAGGAAAGAATGCAAGGAGAAGGTAAAAAGCTGAAGCCTATTTGTTATGGTCCATTCAAAATCCTTAAAAAAGTTGGAAATAATGCTTTTCAACTAGATTTGCCTTCATATATGCAAATGTATTCTGTTGTCAATGTGGAGAATTTACGTTTGTATGAACCTCCTTTGATTGTTGATCATGAAAGTGATATTCAGCTACCATCTATAGATGATTTCTTGCCAGAATTTTTGGATGAGCTGAAAGAGGATGCTATCCTTGATAGAAGTACATGCACTTCAAGGAGGGGAAATGTTGTTTATGTTTGGGTTGGTCTCAAAGGCAACAAACCAAACAAGGCAAAGTGGATGGAGGTGGACAGAGTGAGGGAGCTGTAACCTCACCTTTTAAACAGGTAATTGAAGGCTTTTGGGGTCCAAAAGCTTCCCAATGGGGAGGCGTGATTAAGGGCTCATGTCCTAAGTGTCAAAAAATGATCAAAAATGAAAGTGCTCAGAACTGGTTCGAACTTGAACGACTGGATAGATATCGTCCTCCTAATTCCGGTG
This sequence comes from Pinus taeda, assembly GCA_000404065.3. Lineage (NCBI taxonomy): Eukaryota > Viridiplantae > Streptophyta > Pinopsida > Pinales > Pinaceae > Pinus > Pinus taeda. The sequence continues at coordinate 42,165 of APFE031334881.1, read as the reverse complement.
GTGTGAATGGTTCAAAAAATGGTCTCTGTATGCAAAAGTTATGTCAAGTTGAAAATCGCCCAATGACCCTTAATTTTGAATTTTTTGAAAAAATAAATTAAATAGAATATTCTAGAGAATATTCCATAGAATATTCTAGAGAATATTCCATAGAATATTCTAGAGAATATTCTTGAGAATATTCTAGGGAATATTCTTCAAAATATTCCTAAAATATTCCCGAAATATTCTTTAAATTTTCCTTCTGGACAACCAATGAAAGGGTGCCACATGGCAAGTTCGGAGGCTGCCACGTGGCCCCATGGTGGACGCAAGTTGGGCATATTAAAATTTTGGGTAGATCGGTGGATTAAACCCCTGACCTACTGACGAAAAATGTTGTGACTTACCATTACACCATAGGGTAGGTCTTGTTTGGTTTACGGGCCAATGTTATTATAAAGTTAGAAAATGTTTATGGCAGGCCCAAAAGGGGGCTAGCCCCTAAATGCCATGCCCCTCTTCACACATGACCTTGGCCCGGGAACCTGGCGCCTAAAACCTGGCGGTAATTAGTAACGGTTATCAACAACTGGTCACATTCCAACGAACCCACTGGCGGTTGCGGTTCAACTGGCGGCTAACTCATCTGTCAATGCAGAATTTGATGCAAACCACCAAGTTTGCTAGAACTGGTCACATGCGCTATTTTCATTGGCAGTTAACCGATGGTCAAGGTGAGGTTAGTGGGATTTTTGGCGATGGCACCAACTTTGGTGGCCTTAACTGCTCGACAAGTTTAGCGAACTGGAATCAATTCAAGGCCAGACAGGCAGTGGAGTAAATGAGCCACAACTTTGGCTAGGAAAGGTCCTTTGAGACGAATTTGTTTTTGATTTTGACTCATCAGATGATTCTAAAGCCATTGGCACAGGTTAGAGAGCAATCAAAGGTCATTTGCAGGTGTTTTTACTCCGTGGAATTTCTAGGAGCCACTAGGGCCAAGCATTGTGGGAGCTCTATTAGGTTGTAGGTACACATTGGATGAGAACCAGTAGTCATTCTTGACTGATTTGAGCATTCTGAATCGATTTTTATAGTCCATTTCACCTGTTAAGGCTTTTATTCAGTTGTACAATCATTTTGAGATTTTAATCAAATAAAGGACATGCCCATTTGGGAGCCTTAGACCCAGCAGATGTAGCCCAGGAGGGGTGAACTACTTCATCATTTGCTATTGCATTTGTGGTTGATTTTTCTTTCAGAACAAATCTATTTTAGTATGTTAATAGAGAAATGAATTAATTCTACTACACATTAAACGGTTATAAACAACATCAAAACTCATTTGTTTTTAACTGCAAGACATGTACATCATTTGCACAAGTATATTTACTAAAATGAATACCTTGCTAAGCATTTTCAAGTAGTTTCATATTCAGATCAGTAGCACTGTTATTGATGGGTGCAATAGTTCTGTGGTTCCTGATAGTGGAGTAGAAAACCTTGTGGTCTTTGGAGAAAATACCATGCTATGGCATCAAAGGCTTGGGAATATTAGAGAGAAGGGCCTTCGAATACTTCACAGTGATGGTATGGTAGAAGTTATGTCTAATTTCTCTCTAGATATCAATTTTTGTGAACATTGTGTATTTGGGAAGCATAATCAGGTGAGTTTCCCCTTTGGTGCTAAGAGGGCGAAATATATATTAGAGCTTGTGCACAGTGATGTGTTTGGACATCACTGGGTAAATATGAGTACTATGTACAATTTATAGATGACTGATCAAGGAATACATGAATATATTTCCCCAGGAAGAAATCTAAATTCTTTGACAAGTTTAAAGAATTTAAGGCTTTGGTGGAAAACCAAACAGAGAAGAAGATAAATGTTTTGAGGAGAGATAAGAATGGAGAGTTCTACAAGAAGGAATTTGAAGAGTTTTGTAAGAAGTGTGGTATAACACGACAAAAGACTAATTCATAGACATGTCATCAAAATGGAGTTTCAGAAAGAATGAACAAGGAGTTGACGGAAAAGGCGAGAAGCATGCTTAGTGTTGCTAGGTTAGGACAAGAATTCTGGGCCGAGGCAGTGGAGATTGCATGTTACCTGGTTAACAGATCCCTTTCATCAACGTTGGAGGATAAGACTCCACAAGAGGTATGGAATGGTAAGAAATCCTCTTTTTCACATCCGAGGGTATCTGGATGTGATGCATATGTACATGTTCTAAAGGAGAAAAGAACCAAGTTAGACAGTATATCTGAAAAGTGCATCTTTATTGGGTATAAGGATGGTTTAAAAAGTTATAAGATTTGGAATCTAGAAACGAGGAAGGTTGAGTACAACAAATATGTGGTGTTTAGAGAGGTGAAAGATGTTAGTAAACATGAATTCCTACCAAAGGAACCTGAGAAGATAGAGTTTGAGGTAAAGGAGGAAGAATGAGACTCTACAATTGTTAAGTCAAATTATAGACTTATAATTTCTCAACATAAATCATCAAACCAGGGTAGGTAAGCTTGTGAGATGCTATGCAAAATATATGCAGGCTTAATGCCTCGAGTGCTTACTAATCAAACCAATCAGTCATACACAAAACTAATGCCTCTTTTCTACATCAACATTTGGCAGCGAAAGGCTATGGAGTGGATTTAAACATTCTTCTACAACTTTTAGTATTTCTGATGTTGATTAGAAAAGATAAGAAATCAAGCTTACAACAATAAAGGAATCAATTTAACAATGTAAATCAAATACTTGATTAAATGGAATCAATACATTAACACGGAAACTTAATCATTCAATCAATAGAACATTGTTGCTGAAATGTCAGAAAGAGTACATTAGCTATGTAATCAAATTATTACTGCATAAAAGAATTTAAAATGCACACACACTACAATTAAGGGAGTTGTGAGCAAAGGGGGCCCTCCCTCACTCACAACCCCTTCAATATTAAAAGGGCTTGCTCAGTAGAATAGACATAACATAAAGTATTATATTAATATGAAGATATTACATCTTAGTATAATCTAATATGTGCGATCAGTAAACCCAGCCCAACCCCCTACAATATAAACATAATCGAATTTATACAAGTTCGAAAGCCCATATTTGGCTATTAGCTATCAATACTAGTAGAGACTATCAAAATTAGCTCTACATGTATAATCCACGACTGAAAGCATGGATTAGACAAAATTTGTTATATAGCTAGAGTTTCTCCTCATGCAGCAAACAAGAAGAGGTCTGCAAATATGGTTAGTTTCAATGGTGGATTTGAAACAACCAATAGGACAACATCCATGTATGATAAATTCCCCGCAAATCCCATGTTCTCATTTGATTTGGAAGTCAGTGGAACATAGCTAACCACTAATTTTGTTTCAGGAAATCTGGGCAGTTGCAGGAAATCTGTGTCTGCAGGAATTTCAGAGCGTCTGCAGGAAATATGACCGCATGAGATGTCTACAAGAAATTGTGGGTTTGTTTCGAACCAAAAAAATTTTGCATAATATTTCTAGATTAGTTGGCATGATAATTAACATCTAGCTTAAGGAATACTTAATATTAAGGTAAAATGACACTTTTAATGTTAATTTTCATACCTCAAGCATATAACACCCTTTTGACCAAAACCTAGATGATATAACGGAAATAAGCACAATTAGGGGTCAAGGAGAGTTCAAAATGGGAGAGGTAAAGTCTAGGAAAGCTGTCAAAATTAGGCAAAAGTGAGTCTCAACATCTCCCCCACACCTAGCTTCTTGCATGTCCCTTATGCAAGCAAAAATGTTGCACCATCCAAAAAAAAGGGGAAACTAGTTCTTGATTTGGGCTGCATCTACTGCAACCAATTGATCCAATTGGTTCCCACTAGATTTTGTCGGAATCTGACCCTTGTATAACTCATTTTTCTTCTTCAAATGATCAATTCGAGCCTACTTATTCTTCATGATTTAGGCCACCTTCTTAAGCCATTCCTCATGTTCTGTTTGCATGCGTAGGCTATTTACTTTCAGAGTCTCATTCTCCTTCCTCAAAGCCGGTTCTAAAATAGTGAGCTCATTGATAATCTCCTCTAATTCCTATAGAGACCGTTTTTTCTAGGGAGTTACTTCCCCTTCATGATGCCCTTGGAAGTATTGGGGTGTACCAAGGTCCTCCTATCCTTACTGTTCTTCTGTTGTTTCATTTCCACTTTCATGCAGCGAGGGATCCTAGAAGGACATTACTTCTCCACCAATGAATTCAACTGACTCTACCTTTCTTTTCCTTTAGGCAGGCTGTGAAGTTTTTCTTTAATTTTATTAGATTTCTCAGGCAATACCCCCCTTTTTGCAGTGTCCTTTATGGCCATCTTGACAACCTGGTTCCTTGTGAAACTCTTGGCGGGGGTGGAAGTGCCCTTCAACTTAGGCTTTTTACCTGTAGTCTCGACAATCACCACCACTTATTCATCTTTTTCTTCCTCCTTTGTTTGTGATCCACGAGTCCATGGCTTCTTCCTTAATTTTTCTACTGGATTTTCCTTCGTAGGATTTAAAGGGTCAGAGTCTTCATCCTCTGTGAAATAATTCTTGGCCATAAAATCCTTCCACGTCTTCTTCTTATCCTTCAGAACCTCCACTAGGATGATTTTTACCAACCCATGGTGATAGAGGTTTTCCTCCAAGTGGGTTGCCCTTTCCTTAGTGACCATAGACATTTTCATCAGGGACATCTTCAAATAATATGGAAAATTCAAAGGCTTATCTTGAAAATGTGCGAGAAGACGAATGTGAAATAAAATGCGAGCCCAAAGCGACCTTCACATGTTATATACTTCTGTAGGAAAAATAATAGGTGTCAATACTTTCTTCTCAGGAAGTCCTGCAAAATCCATTTGCTCCAGTCAAGGTTTGAATGCTACTTCCGGAGAAAGGATGTGCAAATACCCTTATTGAAATGTTGATTCTTTAACCAACGTTCCCCCTCTTGTGGAATTCTGCATGCTCGAGCCACCAAACCCTCTATTAATCTGAACTGGACATTCCTGACTTGTGCTTTGTCACCATTCAAATTTAGGGTGAAGGACTTGGTAACCTTTGAATTATGGCCGTTGAATTTTTGAAGCAATGGTAACCACCTTGCTTTCTCCAGTCTCGCTTTACTGCAAGGGTCAGATTCCAACAGTGTAGGGCCTTGTTGCTGGAATTGGATAAGGGCATGCAACTTTGACATAATGAAGGACAAGAGAGACAGGATGAATGCAACTCACAAAAATGTCGTGCTAAGACTTTGCAATAGATTGCTCAACAAGGGAGGGTTAAATTGGAAATATAGGAAAGCACAGAGATTTCGGGAAATAGTTCATGATCATGATTATCATCATGATCTGACCTACGGAAGGATATCGAGAGTACAACAACTGGTCATGTTAGAGTCATGATAATCAGGCATGCAACTTAATTTATGATGCAAGGGTTTACAGTCGTGTTTTTCCACAAGGATTACCATAGATTAAATCATACAACTTTTTAAAATTAAAGCATCAATTACCTCTTACCTTAAGTGTCTTGTCATTGGCTGTACCTTACTGATCTTACCTTCCAACGGTCCAGTCCTTGGATGATGATTTCTTGATTCTTAAAATGATAACCCACTTAAAAATTAAATTAGATGTATAATCTCACAATTCATGACCTCGAGCAATAATAAAAATTTCAATACTTTATCAAATAATTTACATTAATGTTTTGTCTATGACTTTTGTTCTTCAGGAAACCCAGGACATTGTTGTAGGAAAATTGAATTGTGACTGTTGAACATTCTACAGGAAATTCTTCTACAGGAAAAAAATTTCTCCCCTATTTATCTACATTTCATTACACATGATTAAAGGTGCTGATGTCGAATGTGTAATGATATCATTGGATTACCAACCATTAAGGTTAACTATTAACCAATGTGAGGCCCATCACCATTAATGAGAGTGAGGACCAAGGCACCCTGATGCATCCTAATGGGTGTGAATTTATGAGCTATTGTCGAACCCCCTGTAGGATCCAACAGTCATGGAGCCATAGTGATCCCCATTCCTATTGGTGAGATAGCTTGTCATTATGGAATACAAGCTTCAAGGCATCATAAGACTCTGATCTTACACCCAGATAATTTTTTGATGTTGATGGGTCAAGACTGTTGGAAGGAGGGCCTTAAGAAATCCCACATCGGCCCAACCTGAGCAGTCCAAAATTAACTGAAAAACAAAATTTATTGAGAGGATACTAGAGGATCTACTGACCTGTAGTTTTAATGAGCCCATGGTAGTCCATGCTCGCTAGATTTCAATTTTAGAGAGCCTGAAATACTTGGAAAATAAGACTCCAAGGGGGCTCCTTTTTCGTAACTAGTCCACTAGGCTCGGAAAAAGGAATGAGCCTGTACCCAATAGACATTCCTCTCGTGGTTTAATGAGAATGAGGAGGAACAAAGTGATATCATTGTATCAGCAAGAAATCAGGAAGAGATAGTGGAAGGAATGACTCCTTCTCCCACCATTTCCAGCTCTTTTTTCTTCACAATTTATTCCACAAATTCCTCCTTAGATTGGATTTTTTGATATCACTTGAGTTTGTGCTGATTAACCAAGAAGGTAACATTCCCATCATCAATGGTTTTAACCTGAATAGATCCATTATCAAAAAATTTCTCAATTTCATAATTTAGGCCTAGCCATTCTGTGTTGAATTTCCCTTTAAAGTTCTTAAATTTTGAATCATACAACAAAGCCCAGTCTCCCTCTTTGAATTGCTTCTTTTTAATGTATATTTCATGCCATTTAGCCCATTGTTGTTGGATCAAGTCAGTATGCTGAAAATCGTCCTACCTAACCTCATCCAACTCATTGAGCTGCAAGATTCTCCGTTGTTGAGCTTCATCAAGATCTATACCCAAATATGCTTCTATCTTGAAAGTTTTGATCTGAAATTCAATGGGCAATAAAACTTGCTTCCCATACACCAATTCATATGGAGAGAAGCTAGTGGTATTTCTCCATGTCATCCTACAAGCCCATAATGCTTCAGGAAGTCGGTCAGACCAATCCTTCTTATGTAATTGCATTGTCTTGGTAAGGATTGTCTCCAACACCTTATTTGTTGATTCCACTTTCCCATTGGCTTGTGGATGGTAAGGGGTGGACTTCCGATGAGCAATTTGATATTTCTACACAATTCCCCACATAATATTTGACAAAAATGAGTACCTTGATCAATAACTATCTCCCTAGGTGCCCCAAATCTTACAAAAATATCAGAGAAAAGAAAATCTACCACTACTTTCTCCGTTGCTCTAGGTAGTGCTCTTGCCTCCACTCACTTCATAACATAATCAATACAAGCTAAAATATAATTCTTACCTATAGACATATGATTTATGGGACCTACAACATCAAGAGCCCACCTCTCAAAAGGTTTTATGAGAACCTATGGCTGCAAAGGGATCTCATATGATTGTACAGGCCACCCCATTCTCTGGTAGCTATCACACTCTCGGACATACTCTTTTGCATCTTTAAAAAGAATTGGCCAGTAGTAACCCCGGTGGAGGATGTTATAGGCTATCCACTTGTTTGCAAAGTGTCCTCCACAAGGTTCATTGTGACAGGCTCTCAAGATGTCATATATATCATATTCTCTGACACACCTATGAATAATCAAATTAGGTCTAGTGAAAAAGAGATCTCCCCTACTCCAAGAGTAATCAACACTTTTCCTAAAAATTCACTTTTTCTGATTAGATGAAAAGTAAGGTGGAAACTTTCCTGTAGAAAGGTAGTTGGACATGTCTACAAACCAATGTGTTTTGACAGAAATAACAAGAAAATTTTCATTAGGAAAGCTATCATTAACAAGAAGATCCTCACCTTCATGGTTGAGCCTATACAAGAAATCAACTACCTGATTTTCTTCTCCTAGTCTATCCAATACTATGATGTCAAATTCCTGCAGCAACAAAAGCCACCTAGTAATGATACCATTAGTGACTGGTTTGTTCATGAGATATCGAATGGAAGAATGATCATTGTGTACAAAAACTTCATAGCTCGTGATGTAATGTCTAAAGTTATTAATAGCATAAGTTACCGCAAGGAATTCTTTTTCAGTTACCGCATAGTTCAGTTTTGCAAGAGTTAATTTTTACTAACATAATAAATAGCATGGGTTACAGGTGCTAAAGAAAGCTTTTCCTTGAGTGTATGAAATGCAACTTGACACTCATCATTCCAATGAGATTCAGATTATTTAGTCAATAATTTAAACAATGGAGAGGCTACCTTTGTAAAATTTTCAACAAACCTTTTATAGTAGCCTGCATGTCCAAGGAAACTTCGAACTCCTTTTTGACTAGTTGGTGGGGGCAGCTTTTCAATAACCTCAATCTTTGCCGGATCAACTTTAATTCCTGTAGCAGAAACATGATGACCCAAAACAATACCTTCAGTCATAATCATAAAACATTTTTAATTACTTAATGAAATATTATTTTCTCTACATATTTGCAAAAATTTCTCAAGATTATGTAAATCCTCTTCAAAAGTATCACCCATAACTGTAAAATCGTCCATATAGGCCTCCACGCAATCATGCAAAAGGTCAAAGAAAATACCAAGGACCACCCCATTGGAATGTGGTTGGTGCATTGCATAGACCAAATGGTAATACCCTATATGCATAGGTACCCCAGGGACATGTGAATGTCATAGTCTCCTGGTCCTCTGGAGCTATTGTAATCTAATTGTATCTGTTGAACCCATCTAGGAAGGAAAAATAATTTTTCCCTGCTAAAGTGTCCAGCACTTGATCTATAAAAGGCAAGGGAAAGTGATATTTTAAGGTAGCTTTGTTTAGTTCCCTAATCTACACACACTCACCATTTACCATTCTTTTGGGGGACAATAACCAGTGGAGATACCCAATGGATATCTGAGATAGGATAAATGAACCCTACATTTAACAATTTCTATAATTCATCTTTCACAATTTCCCTTAAAGCGAGGTTCATCCTCCTTTGTGGCTGTCTCACAGGCCTGGAATTTTCTTCTATATAGATATGATGAATGCATGTGTTCGAGGTGAATGTCTCTCATATTTGTATATTCCCAAGAAAATGTGTCTGAAAACTTTTTCAATGCTTGAATTAACTGTTTTTCTTGTTCAGGGGTTAAGGTAGAATTAATGTTTAAAGATTTTTCAGGAAAAAATTCAACTACCTTACTCCCCCATTTAGGTAAGGAATATGTAGGAAATGCTGATAAGAGGGCTAAATGTAGTTCAGTTGTTGTATTATGTTCATGAAAATCTTGTAGATCAGTAATGATATCCAAATTATCACTAGACTTCCCTTCTAATTGCTGCGGAAAATCAAGCTTAGAAATACAACAATTTATCAAATTCACTTCTGAATTTTATTTAAGGCTCATGGATTGGGCTATTGACAAAACTGGTCGGGTACATTCTGAATCATGCTCTTCTCCTTCAACCCAATGTGTATTTTCTGATCTCAAGAGAGGTTGAGCAGGGGAATATAAATTAATGTGCTTTGTTTAAGCTCCATGAGTGATGGTCATATTTCCAGACCTACACACTATGTAGGCATCTACCATGGCTAACCTGCACGACCTCCCCAAGATCAAAGGATGCCCTCACAAGTTGGTTTTGGGTTGAAGAACATAAAATTCTCCAGGGTACTCCCAAGAATCTAATGAGATGACAATGTCTTCTAATACCCCCTTTGGCTTTACCTTATACCTGTCTGCTAGTTCTAACATGGTAGGAGTAGGCAATAAGTCAAAGGATCCTATATGAGATAAAGTCTCCATAGTCATCACATTAATGGCTGCACCTAAATCAATTAAAGTGTTCTTTATGGGATGTCCATTGATAAAAGTTGTAACCATAGGGATTTCCGGGTCTGCATATTTTTTAGTAACAAATCTGGTAGACATTAAACTTGCAAGATTTCTGCCTACTTGAATTATAGAGAGTTCTCTCTTTTGTCTTCATGGCTTCTTGGTATATAGCTCCCTCACTATTTTGGCATAAATTGGGATATCCTTAATTGCTTGCAGTAACAGGATCTTAATGCACACATTTCTTAGTTCAGACATAAGATCAAACTCAAGCTATTTTAATTTCATTTCTAACCTCTTCGGAAAAGGAGGTTGGACCGTATGGGATGAGGAAGGTTCTTGTGGCCTTGAAGTAGGTTGTTCTACTAGTTCATGTACAGTTTCAACTTCAAGAATTTCCAGAGTATCTTCCTCTACAATATCTTCAATCCTTCCGGGCTGAGTCACCACTTTTTCGGATCTAAGCTAAATTTCCTGCAGTGACACAGGAAATTCTTGTAACACACGAACATAAATTTCCTGTAGCGGCTGTGGTGTAATACAGTAGGTAGGAAAAGTGGGATAAGTGAACAATCCAATGTTGTGAACAGATTGGATGGTTTGATTGTTGGGTTAGACACTAGATGAGAAGGAAGTGTGGGACGAGGTTGATTTGGTGGGGAAGGAAACTAAAGTCGATGCTATTGAGGTTGAATCATTTGTTGCAGTGTGGGAAGCGGTGGATAAAATTTCTGAGAGGTAGAATTCTGTGTAGTAGGATAAGAAAAGTTCTCCTATCAAGGATGTTGTCGAGGCCAAGGTTGCCAGGGCATTGGAATATTCCACATCTGATTCTAAGTACAAGGAACTTGAAAATGTGATTGAGACATACTTGTAGGACGTGGTTGCCATGGTCTTTGAGGTGCCATTGCATAACATGCATTGACAACTCCCTAATATGCTAGATACATTGCTTTAATCTTAGGAAGTGAAGGACATTGATCAGTGGAATGCTAAGCTTCACAGATTTGACATACCTCTATATTATTTGCAAGAAATTCCCTCAAGGCATGCTTCTTCCTACATTTTGATTAGAACACAGTCAGGGCTTTCTCCAGTTCCTCATGTTTCTCCAGTTTCTTCTTAGCCTGCAAAAAATCTAATTGTGAAGATAAAGTGCTAAGAATATTAGTTTTGAAATTTTCAAATAGATTACCCATTTCAGCTCTGGTTACTCCATCTCCAGTAACTGACTTAACAAGCCTAGAAGAAGTATCTCTTGTTCCTCCTCCAACTCTAAAATTTCCTCTTGAATATCGCTGACACATCTCACACACATCATCATAACTTAAATTTGATATGTCACCTCCTCCCATTAAGTTCAAAATCTCCAGAGATTCTGGTCTGATTTCCCTGAGAAAATTGTTCTCTTGGTGTTCTTGCTTAGTTGATTTATCTTGAATCTCTGCAGATTGTACTGAAATCTTTCCACCAAATCCTCGAGACTCTCCCCTTCCTTCTGAGTCATGCCAAAGATTTCTTCCCCGAGGTCCCTAGTTTTGCAATAATCTTGATATTTCTTCAAGAATACCTTTTTCATGTCATCCCAGGTTGTGATGGAGTTTGAAGCCAACCCCATAAACCACCTGAGAGTCACATCCTTCAATGTTGCAAGAAACAAATTTAGCTTTTGAGCATTGGAAGAATAGTCATAGCTCCTGCATAATACATCTAATTTGAACAAAAAGGCATTAGGATCTTCACTGGAGACTCCACGAAAGTTAGGCAAGGATGAGGGAGGAATATTCTTCATCTGAGTTGCTCCACTAGTCTCCCTGATAAGGAATTCAAATGTGACCAGTTCCTCTTCCTTCTCATCATAGCCTCCATCTGTATTACTAGTTCCTTCTTCATGAGCCATATTGGACCAAAAAGGATTAGGACCTTTGTAAACTACATATTCTACGAAATCAATGGTTTAAAATTCTGGTCCTTGAATAGGATTAATGAGGAATTCCTTTTCAGGTTGACCATTGAGTAGAGATGTTGTCTTCCTTGTGAGGGGAGTTTATAAATGGGTAGCAACAGAAGATTTTCTTGCAGAAGATTCTACTGTGGAAGTAGAAATATCCTCTGGGCTCTTTTAAGGACCACATACCTCCTGTCCAGTCTCTTCTTCCCTTGTTGCCTTGTTTCCTGTAGACTTCTTTTCTCTTGCCAGTTTATTAGTAAATGAAGTGGTGCTCACACCACCACAAAAGAAATTTATAAATATTGGACCTTATCATCTATTATGTAAAAAAACTCAAAGAAAACTTCTTACCAAGCAATCAGTACACGACTTTGGCGAGTTTCTGTCCTCTGCAGGTGTGTAGGCTTTGCCCTTTGTCTTACCACTTCGACTCCCCCAATCATGAAAATTTCAAACAATATACATAATACTAAAACACTTTCAGTATTATCCCTTAGCACCTCCCTGACAATGGTGCCAAAATGTTGAGTCCAATTATAGAATTATAACTTGTCAATATAAATCATCAACCTAGTGCAGGTAAGCTTGTGAGATGCTGTGAAAAATATATGCAGGCTTAATACCTCGAGTGATTACTAATCAAACTAGTCGATCATACACATAACTAATGCCTCTTTTCTGCATCAACATTTGGCAGTGAAAGGCTATGGAGTAGATTTAAACATCCCTCTATAGCTTTTAGTATTTCTAAATTAGTCACCGGAGAATCCACAGTAAGAGCGATTTTCTGCTAGAAATAACAAACCACAGAGGTCTTAAATCCAGCTTTTAGTATTGCTAATGTTGATTAGAAAAGATAAGAAATCAAACTTACAACAATAAAGGAATCAATTTAACAATGTAAATCAAATCTTTGATTAAATGGAATCAACACATTAACACGGAAACTTAATCATTCAATCAATAAAACATTGCTGCTGAAATGTTAGAAAGAGTACATTAGTTGTGCAAACAAATTATTACTTCATAAAAGAATTTAAAATGCACACACACTACAACTAAGGGAGTTGTGAGCAGAGGAGGCCCTCCCTCACTCACAACGCCTTCAAGATTAAAAAAGTTTTCTTAGTAGAATAGATAGAACATAAAGTGTTATATTAATGTAAAGATATTACAACTAAGTACAATCTGATATGTGCTACCAACAAACCCAACCCAACCCCCTACAATATAAACATAATTGAATTTATACAAGTTCGAAAGCCCATATTTAGGTCGAATGAGGAAAACTACTAATCTGAGCTATTAGCTATAAATACAGGTATAGACTGTCAAAATTATCTCTATTGAGTCTAATCCATGACTGAAAGCATGGATTAGACAAAATTCATTACATAGCTGGACTTTCTCCTCATGTGGCCAATGAGAAGAGGTCTACAAATCTAGGTAGTTTCGATGGTGAATTTGAAATAGCCAATAGGACAACATCCATGTATGATGAACTCCCCACAAAACCCATGTTCTCATTTGATTTGGAAGTGAGTGGAACATAGCTAACCTCCAATTTTGTTGCAGGAAATCTGGGCAGTTGCAGGAAATCCGCGTTTGCAGGAATTTCAAAGTGTCTGCAGGAAATGTGATTGCACGAGCTGTCTCCAGGAAATTGGGGGACTATTTCGAACAAAAGCGAATCTGCATAAGTTTTCTAGATTAGTTGGCATGATAATTCAATAAGAAAACAACTAGCTTAAGGAATACTTAGATTAAGGTAAAATGACACTTTTAATGCTAATTTGCATACCTCAAGCATATAACACCCTTTTGGTGAAAACCTAGATGATATAACCGAAATAAGCACAATTAGGGGTCAAGGAGAGTTCAAAAATGGCAGAGGTAAAGTCTAGGAAAGCTGTCAAATTAGGCAAAAATGGGTCTCAACAACAATAGAAGAGGAATCAGAAGATGAAGAGCCACAAACTCTAGATGTGAGAAGATTAGTTCAAGAAAGAAGGCAACCAGAAAGGTATAGTCCATCTACTTTCTATTCAAAATTTTCTTTATCTATTACTAATGATGATCCCATAATTTTTAGGGAGGCATTAGATTTAGAGGATAGAAAACTCTAGAAAGAGGTCATGGTTAATGAAATGGCATCTTTGGACAAAAATGAGGCATGGGATCTAGTGGAGATGCCGGATAGAAGGAAACCCATTGGAAGAAAATGGGTGTTTAAGAAGAAGATGAATACAAAAGGCAAGCTGGATAAATACAAATCTTGGTTGGTAGCAAAAGGTTATTCCCAGGTGTTAGGAATTGATTTTGGTGATATTTTTCTCCTGTTCCCAAGGTAGCTTCTATTAGATTACTTTTATCTATTGCTGCTGCTTTTGATTTTGATGTAGAATAGATGGATGTGAAGACAACATTTCTTCATGGGAATCTGGAAGAAGAGATATAAATGAAGAAACCTAAAGGATTTGCAGTGAAGGGTAAGAAAAAACTGGTATGCATGTTAAAAAAGTCTTTGTATGGGTTAATATTACAATCACCAAGGATGTGGTATCAGAAAATTGATACATTTATATGAGAACTTGGATTCAATAGAAGCAAAGCAAATCACTGTGTGTATTTTAAATTAATTGGTGACAATGTTATTTATTTGGTCTTATATGTGGATGATATGTTGCTAATTGGAAATATAAAAGATATTATCCAGAAATTGAAGACCTAATTGTCCTCCAAATTTGACAAAAAGATCTTGGTGTTGCAAACTATATTTTGGGCATGGAAATTCAACGAGATCGGGAAAAGAGGAAGATTTGGTTAAACTAGAGGAAGTATGTTGAGACAATACTATAGAGGTTTAATGTGTAGGATAGTAAACCATTAAAGGTTCATATTCCCGTAGTTGTAAAGTTATTTGCTGAAAAATATCCCAAGACATAAGAAGAGGAAGAGGACATGTCTTTTGTTCCATATGCAAGTGCAGTTAGTAGACTGATGTATGCAATGGTCTAGACTAGACCAGACATTGCACATGCAGTGAGAGTATTAATCATGATTATGTCAAAACCAGGGAAGGATCATTGGACAATAGTGAAGTGGGTTTTCAGGTACTTGCATGGCACTAGTGATTATGGTCTATGCTACAAAGGAAGACTAGGATTGGATAGAGTTTTGGACATCTGTGTCTTTCTTGATGCAGTCTGGGTTGGAGATCAGCATTAGAGAAGATCTACAAGTGGGTATGTGTTTAACCTATTTGGAGGCATAGCAAGTTGGAAGAGTAAGAGATAGTCTATAGTGGGAGTTTCAACTATAGAGGCAAAATACATGGCATCCACTCATAAAAATAAGGAAGCAGTTGTAGAGATTGTGTTAAAGTATGGGGTGAGTACAACGAGCTATAAGGATAGGCCATGACAACCAAAGTGAAATTTTCTTGGCAAAGAACCCTGCTTATCATTCAAATACAAAGCACATTGATGTTCAATATCACTTTGTAAGGGATATGGTTGAGGACAAAAAGGTGTTGCTGGTAAAGGTGGACACTTTGAAGAAAAGTACAGATGCATTCACAAAGTGTGTGAGCACGAAGAAGTTCTATTGGTTACAATGGTTGTTATAGGGCTGAACCAATGACTAAGCTCTCTTGTGGCCCCATGTGGAAAGAAAACAATAATTGGGAGAATGTTGACTGTGTGTTATATTATTTCCATGACTAGGCCCAGGCCCGAAGCTGGTGGTTTAGAGGGGGGGCAACCAACCCCTCCTTCGTTGTGCCAAGGGAGTCATAGGGGGGGCGATAGCCCCCCTTGTTAGGGGATTTGAGGGGGGTGGTAACCCCCCTCTACGAGGTCCAGGGCAGTGCCACGAAGAATTTTTTTTTGGACCCTATATTAGGTGGGCAGACCTATCTATGGTTTTGTGCTTGTATTTCACACATGGTTTTGGGAATTGTTTATTTTCTATTTTTAGAGTTCGTATGCAGGTAATTTCTGTACGGGTGGTCTTCTCCAAAAGAAAAAGAATTAATATTATGTTGGATACCATATACAATTCAAAAATGTCTAAAAATATATATATGGTTTGATGAAACTTTCACATATATCAATCATTTCTAGAATTAACTAATTTTGATTAGAAATTTGAATATTGGAAGCATTTGTTTTCATGTTTATGAATTGATTGGAGATTAATAATAAATATTAATGAAGAAAAAACCTATTTTTTTGAGCTTATAACAAATCTAAGTCAAGACATAACAAAAATGTAAAAGAAAATATGACATAAAATAAAGAAATATAATAAAAATAAGAAAATTTTTAGTAAGGGTCTCATTATATTTTACAAAACATTCGTAAAATAATGAGGTTGTTGTTTAGCTACAATGGTATCAAATTTATATTTTTGAAAGTAAATAAATATATCACCATACCAAGGATTTGTTGATGATATCAGGAAAAGGTGCTCATCATGGCGAGTATCATTGAGTGGTAGGTCAACTATGCTAGTGGAGAGATCAATCATGAATTCAATAGTGGTCAAGGCCTTCTTGCTCTTATGGGTAGTAAATTCAAGATAAAATATTTGGATGGTAATGATCAAATATGTGAAGTTTCCATTGATTAGTCATCATCTTAGGATGTATTTCATGAGATTTGAATTAGCTACAACCTTGATTGATAAAGAAGGATGCAACGACATAGTTGCTAGATGGAATGGACCACAACCAAGGAATATTCTCCTTATGGTTATAATTTAATGCAGGTCTTGATAATTATTACTGACACAATAGATGGAATGTGCATAGCAACCACCCCATTAATGAAATAACACTTCATTGATAGATAAAATGAAGGAATAAATGTAAAGGATGAAATCATTATTAAAGTTAGAGTGTTGGTGTGTGGTACGATGGTCAACAAATTTATATTCATCAAATGGCTATTGGGATAGGTCATAACATACAAAGGGGAGATTTTAGTGTAATAGATATAAAATCAGACAATTATTGATGGTCATGTTTCCTTTCTAGAAATCATTTAGGCTACAACATATGGGATTCTTAATCTAATCTATGTGTCCATGGGGGAAATCCTTAGCAACAACAATATACTGGTTTAAAGGGGTGACAATGTCCTAAGAGGAAATAGAAATGATGGTGTAACTTATCACAAGTGTAGTAAAGAGTATCCATGACCTCTAGAATGTATTTGCATTGGCATTAAAAGGTGAGGTGCCACAAAAAGATAATTTGGTGGGGAAAGGAAGGGATGGTTGAATATTGCAATCAATATTGATTCCGTATGGAATCAAGGGGAATTGACATAGGGAAATCCAACAAAATTTCAAAGTGGTGCATATGGAATGAGGTTCCAATCTCAAGACAAGCAATGTCATGCTATGAAAAAAGGTGAATGGTGGTGATGGATGAATGTTCATGCTGAAAGAATATGAAGTATATTCATCATAGAATATGAAACTTGTAGACATGCATTAGTGATACATGTCAATGTTGTTGATGTCATCCAACTGTAGGGGGGAATACATGTTGTCATAGATTGACAAAGGGATGCAACAATATGGTTGACCAATGAACCCTACTCACATATGTCCAAAACCTATGTATGTATGCAATTGTTTCGTACACTATAAGCCATTAAAAACTTGTTTTGTACCTTTAATTATCATATGAGTTACTTGAGAGATGGTTGTATTTCAACATAAGTTATTGTTGAAAATTCTAAGTTCAACATAATAAAAATCATAGTTATGTATATATAGAAGTAATAAATTTATTACTTAACTAATAGTTGCATATTAGTATTTTAGAAGAGCCCTCCATGAATCATCAAAAGTAATGACATTATGATACTAAAGAAATCCAATATATTGATATATAAAATGCATAATCTACTTAATAAAGTATATATAGCTTGATGGTGCTCTAACCTCTAGTTCCCATGCTTTAGAATCTTTAATCCACCCTTGTCCCTTATGAGACTTAACAACCCATTTTGGATATGGTAACAATTGTACCATTTCTTGTGCTCGAGGATTACTATATGCATCTTAAGGTATTTTGCAATTCTTGATGCATAGGATAAATGGGAAACAAAGTATGGAAAATGCATTGTATCATTTCTATAGATCTTGATGCCATTAAATTTTATGTGATAAGGTGGGCATACAACATGGTTATCAAGTCTACACAAACTCATCACCTCTATTTATGATCATCTCACCTTACTCAATTATGTCTATTTCAACCTCACCATCACATGGATGTCCATCATTATTTCAACGGATACCAATATTAATAATATAAAACTAGCTATTTGAACCATCTCTATGTATAACATTAAGGTCAATCTTACCTTGAAATCTGGTGACGGTGGAACCTAAAAGGAAATGAATGAAATGAGTATATATGATTGATAAAGTGTATTTTTGTCAAAATCTATGTATACTAAACAATAAGATAAATGGGGAATTAGGAATACCTTCAATATCATCCCATAAATGTCATAATGATATCCTCTAGAATGAATTTGGTGGAATTTACATGTATATTCAAAATTAACCAAGGATACTCCTTTGATGTTTTCAATTTATGTGAAAATACCCATAAATTGGTGACTTTGGAATCTAAAAGGAAATTAATGAAATGAGCACATGCAATACTTTTTCATCAAGAAAAAGTTGTAACTTTTATTTAACAAAAAAAATAAAAATAAAAAACATTTTGTAAACACACATAGTGTGTATGTTGTAAGGGGCACGTAGATCATGTCATTACAATTGTGAGCGAAAAAAGAGTAAATTTGGATTAATAAAGTCCACAAAAAATCAAGCATATGCCAAGAAAATTAAAGAAAAAAGAGAAAAACAAAGAAAAATAAATTATGGATGACAAATAATGTTGTTTTTTTCTTTTTTTTTTCCCTTCCTTCTTTGGAATTTTTTCCACCCATTGGGATCTGGTTTGACAAGAACCAAAGCTAGTTCTCGACCCCCCTCCGGATGTAGGGTTCTTTATCTATATCTGAGCCCTCTAAGGAATGTGATAATTTGGTTCCAGTTGGACCTATTGAAGGCTAATGTTCTTCTATTTATGGAGTTGTTAGTAGAGGAGTGAAAAATCCATCTTGAACCACAACCCCCCTCCCTCCGTATTATCTTCAGTATGTGTTGGTTGCGTCTCTTTTTTGTCTTCCTCCTCATCCTTAAAAAGTGGTGTTTCACTAAAATTCCATCCTTTTGTTCTATTTCGTTGCTATGAGCATATGCAATATGATAAAGTGTTTCCTCAAAAAACTGTGGACACTAACCTTGAAATTTGGTGACTTTGCAACCTAAAAGGAATTTTTTGAAATGAGCATATGTAATATGTTAAAGCTTATTTTCCTAGAAAACCATGGATGCTAAACAATAATATGAATGGGGGCTTATAAAATTCATTCAACATCATCCCACCAATGTCGTAATGATATCCTCTAGAAAGACTTTAGTGGTATTGACATGTAGATCCAACATCAACCAAGGATATTCCTGGGATGTTTTCAATTTATGGTGAAATACCCATCTACCTATTTGGATTTATTCTTTATGATTGAAGGAAAACTAGTGGGAAACTTAATTTTTTGAATAACATCCTTTACAAAATTTATTTCTAACTCTAAAATCGCCATGGAATATATTCTATTTTTCCACCTGTTGTAGCGGATACAACCACCCTCCAAAATTTTTGCCTTAGCTTCTTTTTGGAGCCTCCTTACCAGCCATCCTTAGAGGAATCTCTTTCACTGTCCAAGTACATAGGCTTCAACTGAGTTTCAGTGGTCTTCCAGTCTGTGCTTGTCAACTTGATTGTCTCCCACCCATAGGCTGACATTCTGGACTTAGTCAATTTTTTGGTTGAGATGCTCACCTAGAAAATTGCACAATTCTGGAGGGGAATCAACCTTCCCTCCAAAAATTGCACAATCCTACTAGGCTCCAGAAATGCACAATCTAGCCAGGTAGCCTTCCCTCTGGAAAATGTGCAATCCAACCTAACACTGGCTTCAGCTGAGAAAATGCACAATTCTAATTGACAACCAGGGCTTCAGTCCAGAAATTGCATAATGCATGAGGGAAGCTAGTCTTGTTTAACCCAGAAATTGCATAGATTTCATCCCTAGTCTTGCAGAATATTGCATGTGCTCCCAGGTTGACCATTTCCCTCCAGGACTAAGCAATCCTAATTTGCATGCATGGGCTACTTTTCCTGAAAAAGAAAAAAACATCCCTAGATTTTAGGGATCTATTTTTAGCAGATGGAGGTTACATGTAAAGACCGTTTTAGAAACTTGCCGCCAAGTGTCACTTTTTCTTAGATTTGTGGCATGCACAGCAATAAGACTTATCCTTATCAAAAATTATTTATTCAACGCTGAATAGCTCATTCCTCACATCGATATTGGAGCTTTGACATCCCACATCACATCTAGGAGTCTTCGACAAATCCAACTCAACTTTTTCCGGGTAAGTCTGCTTTACATGTCTTTTGCTGCTTTTCTATTGCTTGTTGTATTTCAGCTTGTGTGGGTTCTTGGTTTCAATGAACTCTTGCTATCGTTTTGATGCATGTTAGCTTGTAAAAGAACTGTTTCAGTTTTTCATTCCATCTCACTGTTGTCGCATGCATGACATTGTTTCTGCACTTACGGTCATTGTTGCAGCGACTCGCTTCACACACATGCTTATTTTTCCATTTTCTAAATCTTGCACTCACTATTTGCATGCATGGTCATTCACTCTTGTTTGCACTTCGCTTCGCCATGCATTCAGACCTTTTCATGTTTTCAGTCGCCCGTCGGTGGGTTTGGGCTACCTTGGCCCGAACCTTGCCTTGCCCAGCTAACAATGTGCATTTATGAGAGTGAAGGCTCTACCTTCCTCCTAGAAAATGCACAAATCTGGCCCAGCACTAGCCTCCAGGATTTCTTTGCACAATTCTGGGAGGAAGTTCCCCATTGGCCCCAAAAATTGTGTAATGCAATTTACTGGGTTTGCATGTCCTTGTTGACTAAGATTGCACATTGCACAATCTCAGTCCTTAGCAGGCCAGACTAAATTGTGCATTTATGTAGTTCCAGTAGTTAGTTAGTATCTTAACATTCCAAATTGTGCCTTTCAGATTTTTGGCAGTCACTTTCCCAACCTCCTAGTGAAAAAATTATGCAACCTTCACCGTCAGACGCCTAGGTATGTTGCATGTCATTCCTCAAATTTGTTTTGGTTTTCAACTGATAGATTTCTTGCCATGAGTGTTTCTATGTCTCTAGGTACCACGTGTTCATCTCTCTCTCACCAGTAAAGGTACAATGGCTTCCAAGAGAGCAGGGTCAAAGGACACTATTGAGAGTGCAACTGGAGATGCAGTTGAGCAAGTGTCTATGAGCTTGCCATCTATGAAGACACCAAGTTGTTCATAGACAAGGATATCAAGATGAAATGGCAGGACATCAATGACACATTCTTAGGCACATTTGAGGGAGATTTGGAAGACCGCAGGGTCTATGTCAACATTCACAAGTTTGGCTTGTATCAGATTGCATGCAGGTATCTCACATTTCCATGTGTAGACATGATCCATTGGATTGTCTCGCACACTGATCCAAAGGAAATGGTGTTGAGCAGTGTCAGTGGAACACAACTTGCTACCTTTAGAGAGAAGGATTTTTAGGAGATGTATCACTTGCCACAACCAGTGATCACGATGAATACACCCTTCAGTAGACCCATCAACAGTGCAAACTCTAGAGATATCTTAAAGAGCTAGGTGAAAGAGCCAACCAAGTTCAGTACAACACCCAGCCAGGTTTACAAGGCAAAGATACTATGGAAGGCATATTAGCTCTTAGTAATCTTTGCATGTCACTTGTATGGCCAAGAGAGCAGAGAGACCTTCCTGTAGAGTTGGGTGATCATTTTGGATCAACTGGTGAGTGAATGAAGACCTTGCAACTGGTCCGACATGTTAGATCTCAAGTTGAAGGAACAAATAACAGAAGTTCGACATCTGCCCAAAGGTTGACAAGGAAAGATATACATGTTTGCATACATTCTTGATTCAGTCTGTGCCCGTCAGTAGCTCCCAAGCTTGGGTTAGGCATGGAAAACTTCAGAAACCTTTGTAGACACTTATTATAGGTTCTCCGAATGCAGCTTCCGTAGAGTTATCATATAGTTATCATATCACTTTGTCTCCACAGTGTACATGATGATATTTGAGTAGGATCCATCTTGCATGTCATAGGCAATGATGGAGGCATTGATCGACATAGCAAATTGGTATGCCTCACCCCTTGGCACCTTCATATGGATGTACAATGCAGAGAAGGCTCCACATGTTTTGCTGAAGTTTTCCATGGACAAACTCATCATGCAAGAAGTGTCATATCACATATCAACAGAGTTGTCAGCTAGACTGCACAGGAAGAAGAAGGCATCTTGGCCCATTCTTCCTTTGCAGATCGGGTTGTACTAGGAACAAAATCTCAAGCATGTTGAGGCTGAAATGGAGGAGTTCAAAAGATTCACCTTCAGCACCAGAAGTTTCAATCCATATGACCCGCATTTCTTAGTGAAGGACCACTGTGCGAGAGTGCAACATCCTTGGATCCATGGGACGTGTCATTAGCTTGAGGAAGACTCATGGAGATACTATTTTCACTTCTCCAGGCTCAATGAATCAGTCAACATACCTGTAGAATGGTTAACGAAGTAGAAGGAGGCAACATCTCAAAGAGAAGCATCATCAACAACAGTAGAGGGTAATAGACCTACGTGTGACAAAGGCAAGAGAAAGGTTGTTGATATCGCAAAGGTAGAGAAAAGTCGCAAGTTCAAAGCAGATCCACTTGTGTTAAAAGTAGCTTTGGACATATAGGGAAAGAGAGAAATGGAGGATGGAGGAAATAGAAAAGGAGTTACAAGATTTGAAGAAAAAACTCCAAGAAGAACAAGAGCTACGTAGAAAAGAGAATGAAGTGCAATAGGGATAGACATGGTAGAAGGTGCAACATGCACATAATGATGAAACTACACCCATATAGTTTGTAAGCTCATTTGAGCAGTTGACACAAGGTAGACAGGATGAGCAGTCGTAGTCACAGGACTTCACTCAAGAGATTGAAAAAATGTTAGGGAAAATGGACATAGTGATGGTTAAGCCAGAGTTAGAACAAGATATTGATATTATGCCTCATAACTAATAGGTAACCCCACTAGCTTCACCAGATCTGGAAGCAGAGTAAGTACTAAACGATCAAGGAGACATTGATATCCTTCAAGACAATCCGGAAGCAAAGATGCACAACATTTATTTTGATGAGTCACATCATAAAGTTGTGCAGTCGCATAGAGTGACTACTACGGATGTCCATGTATCTCCTGCACTGTTTGAAGAATGAGTGATTTTGTCCGATGTGTGCAAGCATCCAACAACATTGGTCAATGCTACCAGAGCATATGCCAAAGCCACCAGCTCGAGTGTTTGATTCTTGTTATCAGAGAATGAGCGAATGGCGAAGGAGTTACACGCAACCAAGCAGGAAGGAGAACATGTTACAACATTTGTCAGTGTAGAGTTGAAGAGAGAAATATTGAATGAATTATCATCTCTAGAGACAATAATGCAGATGTTGTATTCCAGATTCGTCACCATGCAAAAGTTATTTGTCCATCTCAATCATTGGCAGCAGGGCTGTGCTAGGAGAGAACGGATCTTGTCATACCTACATACTATCGTTGACCACATGCAAACATGGATAATGAGATATAAAGGAGCCCCATTACATTTTCCAAAGATGATGAAGCCAAGAGCGGTAGAGTTGAAGGCACACATCTAGAGTCAGATCCAAAACTATGAGGAATTCCCACAGCTCATCACCAATTTGCAAGCTTCACATGCATGAATGTTCAGGAGCATGGATGTCATTGTGCGCGTGCATGCAATCCCAACCATTGGCACACTTACCAAGGTGAAGACAAAGAACCAAGTCCGACTAGAGATGGACATGTACTTTGATGAGTTGATGTGCATAGCCACCAACATAGACTTGGAGATCAATGTAAACACTATGCATCACTATGTTGCTGGTCTGGATGCACTCAAGAATATGATGCACATGTTACCAAACGAGTTGGATAGAGGTGCCAAATCAGTTTACCCAGATGCAATGAAGGCAATAGTTTGCTTTCAGAAGGATGTCACCAAAGAGTACACGTACACCATCATGGACTACCAAGCTTGGCATTGTTTAGCCATCGTCGATCATCGCAAGGATGTCAAAGAGTTGGTCTTCCCACAATTGTCTGAGTTTTAGTGATATCTTGCATGGCTTACTCAAGCCTATTTTTGTCTCACATGGGTACATGTGCAGATTATAATGTAACATGTTGTAAAAGTGAAAGACCAAGTGTCGATAGTCGAATGTAACAGTCATGTAGTAGTTGAAGAGTCATGAGAGTAGGTGAAAAGTCACAAAGGGGAATGTTAAGAGTCACCTCAACCTTTGCTATTTATAGAAAATCATAACTCATTGTATAGGCTTTTGGAAGCAAGGCTTCCTATAGGTATAACTTAGATAAATCTTGGAGTGTATTGTAATGAGCCTTGGCTTTTCCATAGCGCAGAGCTAGTATATCTCTTTGGAGGAGTAGGTGACAGTGACTGTAATGTTCTGCAGTCAGGACTAGTAGTTGGTCATGGGTCTATGTATGATTGGGTCTTTCACTTTCTTAATATAACAGAGCCAACACGTTTCATGCATATGTTGTTATTGTGGTTTAGCTATCTTGGTTACTCTAATGATATATGTAGCTATTGTTTACGCATGTATGTATGGAATTTTCTATATATGTTTGTATGAATCTTATCGAAATGTGATGTTGGTATAACTATCACTTTGGATTGTTAGCAAAACTACTTTCCAACTTGTGATGTACCTCTGCTTGTGTGTTCCCTTTCAAGCTGCATTCTATCACAGGTTTCTAAGGGGCACACTCATCCCCCGTTCCATGTCTTAGAGCCTTTCATGCACCTTCCTTGACTTGCTACACAGGTCACACCCTTGCTACCAACAAGGACATCCTACTTACCTTTATGCGTAACTGCGGTCAAGGCAATACCGTACAACCCACTGTTGGGACTCTCACACCAAATAGTCTGAGGTCTAGTTGGGAATTATTACCAGGGAGATCCCTTGACATGTTGGTAGGTCCATCGCCGTTAACACCACCACTAGAAAAATGAATCAAGTTTTGCATTACATGATTTGATTTCCTTAATATAATTGCACACTTTGTCAATTTTATCGCTTTTATTCGTTCCATCTAAGATTATCCACAATGTGTTTGTAACATTCTTCCCAATGTGCATTGCAACAAATAAATGAGTGTCTTGTGGGTGCTCATAGTAGGGAAACCTTCTAAATTGGATGGAGTATCTTTTTTTCCCCATGGAATCTCATTAATGTGCTGAAAACCTGTATGAATCATCAAGTAAAACAAAAATTAAATATTGTATGTATCAAAATGAATTGAATATAAATACAAACCATATACTATTACATACGATATGAAATCAAATTCTTATCTTGATTATTCTTATTGTATTCCAATTTTCATATTTGATATGTCATTATTTGTGGTTTTTTATAGTTTCTTTCTAGGTTCTTCTAAAAATTGGCTATCTTTCCTTAATTTCCCTAAATGCAGTACCATATCTAGGCATTTGCACAACACCACATTCACTTATCTTTTGTTCATGGTAGTCCATTATGTTATGTTTGTACACTTAAACCCTTTGGAAACATGGAACTATGGGAATATGATCAAGAATCTTGTAGTGCACCTTCTTTGATACATGATTGATTCAATAACTAATAATTCCATATTAATGTTGTTTCTTTTTGTCCACAATAAATAATTTTGTGATGGTGGTAGGAGGAAATGTTATGATCCAAATGCATACAAATCATAGGGAGACACCATGTATCAAAATCTGAGCATGGACCACAACTCCAATACAAATAATACTGGGAGGAATACCTAAATACATCCATATATCCAAATCCAATCCCCCCATAATGAATAAATTCTCTCTATATATACCTATCCACACATTACACATGTGGTCCCTTTATTATTAGAATGGGCCTGTTACATATGTATTTACTTATTACATGTAAATTTAGCCCCATATATGCCCCCTGATTCATATAATAATGAATTTAATTTAATATAGGCCCATTTACATCATAACATAGTACCCTTCTTCGAAAATATTTGTTCTCAAAACTTTGTTGTTAAGGGAGTTACATGTGATGAAACCAAATAATAACATTTCCTTAGATTCATATATTCTCCATGCCATTTTTGATATTCCATACTGTTGAAAATAGCAACAAGAAATGCTAAAATAGAAGTGCTAAAAATAACATTGCTATAAATAGCATTTCAGGATACATTCTAATTTTAGTTAGTCCTGTTGTGTGTGGAGCATGATTGTTCAGAGGTTTTTGTTTCAGCCGGATGTATACCCTAGGAAATTTTGTACACCCATCCACGCGGGGGGGACTTGTCCCTCCTGCGGGGGTCCGGGGGGGCCGATCCCCCCCGGCTGGGGGGTT
>APFE031334879.1:254818-286545 GCA_000404065.3 Pinus taeda | reverse complement strand
TTATAACATTTATATCCTTTACTTCGGGAAGAGTAACCAACGAAGATGCCTTCATCTGCTCTGTGTTCAAACTTACCAAGTTTTTCATCAGTCCTTCTGATGTAACATTTGCTTCCAAAATTTTTGAAGTATTTTATAGTAGGAGTCTTACCATACCAAAGTTCATGTGGAGTTTGAGTTTGTTTACCCGAACATTTGCTTGGTTGAGAATAGTGACGGGAGCGAATGCAGCTTCACCCTAGAAGGTTGCAGGAGTTCTAGACTCATCTAAAATAGCACGAGCCATTTGTTGAACAGTTCTGTTCATCCTTTCTACCACTCCATTTTGCTAAGGTGTCCTTGCAGTGGAGAATTGCCTTTTTATTCCTTGTTCTTCATAAAAGTCAAAGAATTCATTCGAGGTAAATTCCCCTCCTCGATCAGATATGAGGCATTTGATTTTGCAATTTGATTCATTTTCAACCAAAGCTTTGAAGGCTTTGAAATTTTCAAATGATTCATCTTTATGCTTTAGACCTATCCAACACATTCTGGAAAAATCATCAATGAACAACATAAAGTATTCTTCTCCACGAGGTGAATTTTTCCTTGATGGTCCACATAAATCAGTATGAACAAGTTCAAGAGGCTTACTAGCTGATCCTTCCTTTTCAGGGAAGTGTGCTCTGGTTTGCTTACCAAATTGACATGATTTGCATATTTTATTTTTTGGGATGTTGATATTAGGAAGATCACGAACAACCTGGA
The DNA here is from genome assembly GCA_000404065.3 of Pinus taeda. Lineage (NCBI taxonomy): Eukaryota > Viridiplantae > Streptophyta > Pinopsida > Pinales > Pinaceae > Pinus > Pinus taeda. Next base: position 285,798 of record APFE031334879.1, on the reverse strand, counting down.
ATCTACATGCTTTTCTTATCTGAGAGAAGCTTAGATGCCCCAATCTTCTGTGCCATAGCCAGTGTTCATCATTTTTGCTTAGATAGCACTGTTTTTTCCTCCCTTGAGTATGTATATGTTTTTTTGAGTTCTTATACCTTTGATCATGGTTTCTACTGTATCAAGCTCACGAACAACACATCCATTTGATCGAAATACTACTTCATTTCCTTGATCACACATTTGACTGACACTCATTAGGTTATGCTTTAGACCATCAACATACATAACATTCCTAGTGTTAAAATTCTCTTTTAAGAGAACAGAACCTTTACCTTTTATGACAGTAGGAGTGTCATTTCCAAATGAGACCTTATTTTACTTTTCTAAGGCATTATATGACTGAAGTTTTTCTTTATCCCCTGTCATGTGTTTCAAGCATCCACTGCCGATGTACCACTGATTTTCTTGTCCTTTTCCATACAAGGCTATACCACATATTTCTGTTTGTGGTTCTTTCTTTCTCCATATTTTAGGACTTAATGAAGTTTGCTCCTTCTGAGATGTTTGCCGAATTACTCCTGCATTCAGATTCTTCATGACCGAATTTGTTGCAAATAGAGCATTCTATTTCATTTTCAAGAAGAGAAAAGTTATTGTAGGTCCATTTCATGATCCCTGTCACATTCCTTCGATTTCATGCTTCTCTAGACATGATGGTCTTGTAAGAAACACATTGAGCAGCTTTGTGTCCAAAGGTATGACATGAAAAACATTGGCCATTAAAGAAGTTCCTGCGATTATCGAATCTACTGACTTAGTGATTGTAGTTTATATTGATATTCATTCTTGAAATAGATTGAGTATGATTTACCTGAGGTTGGTTGTAGCTTCTGTTCATCTTTGAAGTAAATTGTGAGTGATTTACATCGTGATCTGCTTTATGCCTTTGTTAATGATTGTCAAACTGTTCACTGCTCTTTGCTGCATCAAGATAGCTTTTAATGGAGGTTGACAACATTTGTGCTTGAGATGCTTCTTCAGTATATCCAAGACCTGTCTTTATCAGAGGAGAATGTTGCGCTTTGATAATTTCATTTAAAGTTTCTGATCCTTTAGCAAATCTAAGATTGAGAGCTTTTGTTTTCTCAATATCCTTTCTTAGACCCACAATTTCACATTCTAGTTTTTCATTGTGTTTTTCTCTTTTAGCAAGTTGGAATGTCAGAGTATCTATAATAATATTCTTTTCTTCTAAACAATTTTTTAGTTTAGAGATTTCTTCATAAAGGTCATCTTCATCTAAAGCATCCACGAACCATCATCTTCAAAAGCCATCAGAAGTCTATAGTCATTACTATTTTCATCTTCATCACTAATTGATAAACCATCGCTATCTTCATGCGTATAGTAGCTCTTCTTACTTACACTTTCTTTTCTAGTCCATTTTGTTGATTTCTTACCTTTATCAAGCTTATCTTTATGAGGAAATTTGGTAGCATAATGACTGACTCTTCCATAAGCAAAACATTTGAAAGGTAGTTTACCTCTGAATCTTCCAGAACCCCGTTGAAGGTTCCTGACAAATTTTGCTTCTTCCTCTCCTTTTGAAATATGTCTGGATTCTTTGAGTTCTTCTCTTCCTGAAGCTTTAAATGTGGCTTATCTCATATTTGATGAACCTCCTTTTCTCATTTCAGAAGCAGTTAAGATTCTATGCAACTGTTTCATAGTAATAGTCTGAAGATCCTGCTTTTCTTCTATGGAAAATACTTTTGATTCAAACATAGTAGACAAGGATCTTAAAACCTTTTCAACTAAAGTAACTTCTTTTATCTCTTCACATAAATTCTTCATGCAGTTAACAATCTCATCTATATGTAAGAAGTAACTAGCTATACTTTCACCATTGTGCATTTTGAGAGTTTCATATTGAATTATGAGAGTTTGTAGTTTTGCACGTTTTACCTGATTGTCCCCTTCATAGCTTAGAACGATCTTGTCCCATATTTATTTGGCATATTTTAGCTACATAAATTTGACAAATTTTGATTGTGACAGACTCCCCAATATTGTATTGACAACCTTGGCATTGGTTTCATATTACTTTTTACCTGCCGCATCTGTAGGAATTGCTGATGGAAATGTATATCTTCCTTCCACGATTTCCCAAACATCTGTTCCAAGAGATTGAAGATAGGATGTGATTCTTACCTTCCAATAAATGACGTTTCTCCCATCAAAGATTGGTGGTCTGATGGATCCCTCTCTTTTGTGGTTACTCATGATGATGGATCTTCCTTCAAGTGATCAAGCTTCTTCTAAAGGACCTGCTCTGATACCAATTGTTGGAGATAATACTTGGGGGGGGGGGTGAATCAATATTGGCAAGTCAATAATATTTCATTTCCATAATCAGATTCATATACGCTACTTCAATTAATGAAATTCACGTGTATACGCAACTGTGTTTAAGGCAACTAGCGTATATCTTGCAAACTTATGATTCAGTTAATTCAACATATGTTGATCTTTAATCAGTACATTAGAACCATATAAACAGTAACCAGATGTAGTAAAAACAGAAAAATTAGACACATAAACACAAGATATAAGGTGGAAACCCAATGTGGGTGAAAACTACCTACTGCAATCGTCTCTATCTTCTTTTAATAAGAAACTTCTTTTTACAATTTTTGTACTGGTGCAGTCTTATACCAGTACACAGGCTTCTACCTGTAGAAGGCTACAACTTTCTCTCATTCTCTAGCTTCTCCTGGAAGGGAGATACAACCCCCTAGCTCTTGTACTAGCCGATATGCTTACTAGTACATAGGTGTCGGCCTACAGAAGGCTACAACCTTCTCTTTTCTTCCAGGGATCACATTTCATAAATTTTTAGACTGGATCCATCAATAACATCATTCAAACATCAAATATATCTACATCAACCAATCTCCTTTGCACCAACCACAACTGAATCAATAAATAACTTTTCAGAATGTTGTAACCAGAATACAGTAACCAGAACCCAAGCCAGAACCCAAAACACTGCAACAGCAAACAGAAGCATCTAAGACATATTTTATGAGGTATACGCTACTTCCATGTGTCAAACCTATGTGCATACACTCTTTTCTCAATGTGAACCTGCGTACAGATCTGTAAATCAAATTTAAGATGTATACGCTGTTTTGATATGTGGAACCAGTGTGTATACGTGCCTTTTCTAAAGTGAACCTGCGTACAGATCTGTAAATGATGATTTAAACTTTACAACAATTTCAGACTTCAGTTATACCTAGATCATCATATTTACAGACTACAACATGCGTTAATTATTTAGATTAATGATCGAAACCACATAAAGATACTTCACTTCAAGCCTTAAGATCTTGACCCATCATTAGATCTTATCCTTCATCAAGCGCTAAGGTTCATCCTTGGTTCAGATCTAGCTATACACCATAACCCAATAACCTATATACTAGATCTTGCTCTTCATTAGATATTCAATACTTGAATACCTTTGCCTAATGATCTTCTCCTTCTTTTATAGTCTTAGGCCTTACTCAATTCCATGGACCAAAACCACTTAGGACCAATACCTTGGACCAAATACTTGGGGTCAACACTTCGAACCAGATACCTAGTATCAATACCATGGATCAAAATACCATGGACCAAATACCATGGACCAAAACTTAGTTTTCCAACATGTATGCGCCTTTCCTTTTATGAAAGTGCATGTGTACATTATACGCTCCTTTTGTTCTGCTAACCCACATGTACACGCGGCTTGGTCAATGGGGAACCTGCGTATACCTCTCTTTCTTCATTCTGTGAGTCTGAACTGTGATCTATCATCTGAGTGAGTTACCATCAAGGACAAAACCTGTGTCATAGTGCCAAATCTATGTCATAATGCCAACAGATAAAAAGTAGGAAAATTTAGCAACCAACATCTCCCCCCAACTGGCTTTTCTACATGTTCTCATGCAGCTCACTTTCTGCGCAGGTCTGGGTTGGAACCAATGTGGTTGGCATGAAGCTGTGCAAGGTCGTATCTTGCATCCATATCCATCCGAGGAATTTTGAAACCACCGGTACAAATGGCATCCTTCTAGCAGTCTTCTGTTGTCACATATGCTGGTGTGTACTGCTCAGAAGGAAACCAAATAATGGGAAACTTAAATCTCAAACCTGTCCACCAGGTCCCACAGTGTCTGATGCACGTGATATATCACAGGATTCACTGCAAAGCCCAAGCAAAATTAGGGGCCCCAAAAGGTTCGCTCACCTGCACTGTTGATGATGACAACATCCATCATTTCTGACAGGTGTCCTGGGCTTCCTCCTGACAAGTAAGGATCTACCTCATACACATGTCAACACACCATTTTTGTGTTGTCAACATTTGGTCCTTTCATCCTTCCAGCTACATAAATGTTTGATTTATGTTATAAATATCCACTGATTGACAATGTTCCATTCTGATCACAAGTGGCCAATTTGCTTGATTCTCTTCAAATGTCTCGAAGGCTTTCTTCCATTTAACCTGATTAATCATGAAGGAAGTAAATTATCTTAGAGAAAGTCTCCTACATACAGTACTGGATTGAACAATTGATCATTCTCTAGGATGTAATTATGCATATAAAGTTTGCACATCAAGTGTTAGTTTAGTAGATTGTGAGCTCTCAGGATCTGTAGGAATTGCATAAGGTCTTCTACATTGTGGCTAATTTCGTGGTGGGTACTTTCTAGACATAGAAACATATATTTCTCATGAAGAAACAAACAATAGATATTATGAGGAGGTTGGCACTCCATTACCTACTATCTTAGGGAAAAAATTTCATCCTTGTCATCCTTAAGTAGCTGAACTTGCCCCTTAATTCTTCATTCTTTTTCTTTTGTTTTTCTTGTTTCTTCTTATATTTTTTATCTGGGTGACATGATCAGCCACCACTTTTTCTACTTGTTCCCGAATTCCTTTCACTTCTTTCTGGTGATCTTCCAAAGAGATAGACTCAATCAAATGCAAAAATGACTCAATCTATGCAGCCACCGAGATCGTCGACCTCTCTTCAGTCTGTACTACTGTTGAAGTTGTTTCAGCTCAGGGAGTCACGGTTGCTTGACTGATGTTCCTCTTTTTCCTTCTCACCCATCTCTGCAAGCATAATACTTATCCTGGATAGGGGCCTTCCTTTTTTCACTTTTTTTAAAGAATTCCTATTTAATAACGACCTCCTCCATCTGTCTCACGACTGGTGTTGGGTTTCATAGATTGAAATCAACGAACTCATCAATCAGTTCCTATTTCACCCTTATTTCTCCCGCTTATTCAACAACTTGAGGAGCGGATTTAGTGCCTGCTTCTATTGTTCATGATACCTCCACATTTCCTCCAAATGGCTTAGGAGCCACTACAGGTTCTTGAAGGGTACTATCATCAACATTTTCTTCTTGTGGCTATTATGTTGCCCCATTTTCTCCTTCCACTTGCTCAAGAATCGATTCTGACCCTTACGGGTCAGTGCCAACATTGATGTCTCTTTCCAACTTCTCGGGATTTGACACTAGTTCTCATAGAGCAGTGTCAACAATACCCCTTTCTTCAATTCGCTCACCAGTCAACATTGTTTCTTGTGTAATAGTGTTGACAATAATTTTTTCAATATGCTCATCAGTCAACACTGGTTCTTGTGTAACAATTTCGACAATATTTTCTTCAGTTTGCTCACCAACCGACACTAGTTCTTATGTAATAGTGTCAATGGTATCTTCCTCTTGCATTGGCTCAATAGTTGACACTGGTTCTTATGGATCAGTGTCGATAGTGGTACTTTCTCCTGCAAGTGCTCCTGAAAACTTTAATATTGGAGGAGATTTTCTTTCTCTTATTGTGCGAGTAGGAGAGCGGAATTTCCTTGCCCCTTTTGGTAGGGAAGCGGGGAGTGGGGAACGAGGAGTAACCTCCTCAATTTCAATTATTTCATTGCCTTCTATCTCAATTTCTCCATTTCCATCTCTATCCCCCATATCAGCTACTTGTTCTTTCATTTCCTCCTCCCTTCCTTCATTTTCTTCTTTCCTCGCCTGTTCCCCCATTTCCCCCAATTGTTCGACAGTTGATGTTCGTTCTTGTGAAGCAACATCAATTGCGGCTCCTTCCTCTTCCAATAATTATTCCTCAACCCTTGCTGGCATCATAGTTGCAATCTCCTCTTATGCTAGTTCAACAAATTGTGGCAGATTACAGGGGTCTATAACAGGGCATGCACCACCAACAACTTGACAAGTCCATGGTTTGTGAGGACTGCCAATACTTGGAAAGACTGATGTGTAGACCGTGCCATTAATTGAAAATTGTTCCACAAGAAAAATGGAATATCTAGAGAATGAAATTGATGGAATGGAAGACATGGTAGAAGCTTAAAATGATATTTAAATAGAGTAGAAAGACAACCTTCACAGGTAATGTATCGCATGACGAAGTATGCAACCTCAACCCAAGGATGCGTCAATGATTTTCGGTCATATCCTCTCCCCTTCTGAACCACGGTTTTTCCTTCCGGCAAGAACAATCCCAGAAATTTTGGCAAGGGTGTTTTACGGGCAAACCATTTATGCCCTCCTTGCGGTAATCTGCTAAATGTTGAGATAATCTCTTCTATTACAGGAATGTCCAGTCTGTGGATTTTGGAATAATTCCCTTCCAAATTCAATGCAAACTCGACTGTTATGCCGTCATTGAACCCATGCAACCTCTCAAAGTAGATGTGCCATCTGATATCTTGAAAAATATGCCATACATTCGGGTGACACTGAATCTATACTGTATCTTCCTGCTCATGCCTAATAGCTTAGCCATCCAATATGTCAGTCACTCTATAGAATCACTCGGAGTAGCAGAAAACCATAGAGGGGGGTTTGTTAGCCGGTAAAGTTTGTAGTGATAAGGATAACAAGCAATGTGGTAACAAGGAAATCTGGACAAGGATTATGGGAAAACCGATGGTAAATTTATGATAATTATGGTAATTAAATCCGACACGTTGGAAAAGACCACAAATTAATTTCATTGTACATGATTCAAGTTTCAATGTGTGTGCATAAGTGTGTAGGGTTTGGTGGGGGTTATGGATTGATAATGATTACAGTGGTACTAATCGTGGGATGTACGAGTTGAAACAAGGTTTAATAACAATGGTGACATGACAACATTGCTATTAAATACAATACTTTTTCTATTAAATGTGATACCTCCCTCAAACTAAGGTATGACCATCCTCGGTCATGGTTGGTCATGTCGTAAGTGAAATACCAATCAAATCCATGGAGTCGGTCGGGGACGTACCTGACAACTTAACTTGGCGAAGTATCAACATGGGTGGAGTAACAACATTGGCGGAGTAACAACATCAGTGGAGTAACATTGGAAGACTAACAACACCAACAGAGTAACAACACTAGCGGAGTAACAACGTCAATGGAGTAATAACATTGGAGGAGTAACAACATCGACATAGTAATATCATCGGCAGTGTAATAGCATTAGCGGAGCATCAACACCAGTGAAGTAACAACATCGGTGGAGTAACAATACCAGCGGAGTAACAACATCAACGGAGTAACAGCGCCAACGGAGTAACATCACCGGTGGAGTAATAACACCAGTGAAGTAACAACATTGATGAAGTATCAACACGAATGTAGTAACAACACCTGCAAGAAAAGGAGTATTAATAGAGTAGCAACAACATTTTATTATTATTATTATTATTATTATTATATAGTTATTATTATTATTAAGTAAGAGGTGTAGAGGAAGAGTTCTCTGCACAAAAAATTTCAAAACCAGAATTATCAAAGAAATTCTCAATAAAGGAGTCCCTAGAAGTTGGACAGTGATAAAATCTGAGGTGATGTTCATTTACAAACAAAGGAGTATGTGCCTCATCGATTGCAACAAGTTTAACAATTCCATTATCGAACACTGTGTCAACTTCATGCGGCCCCATCCATCTAGACAAAGCTTTCTTTTAAAGTCCTTAAGCCGATAATCATAGAGTAATGCCTAATCTCCTTTGAAACACCTTTTTCTTGATGAATTTTTCATGCCACTTAGTTTGCTGTTGCTAAATTGCAACAATATTTTGTACAACTGTCAAATGAATTCATCTAACTCATTTAGTTGTTCTAGTCAATGTTTCGGGGCCGTAGAAAGATCCAAACCTACTTCAAGAGTTGTCCTGGGCATCTTAATTTTGAATTCCACTGGAAATAAAGGAGATTTCCCATACACAACCTCATATGGTGAAAATTATGTTATATTCCGCCATGTCATTCTATACACCCAAATTGCTTTAGGAAGTTTTTCAACCCAATTTTGGTGATGTTTCGCTACAGTCTTTGTGAGGATATTCTCTAGTACCTTATTTGTTTGATCAACTTGACCATTCCCATGGGGATGATATGGAGAAGTCACCCTATGCTTGATTCCATACTTTTTCATGAGTCCTCCTATCAGATGTGATATGAACTGTGCCCCTCGTTCTGAAACTATCTCTCTAGGAGCTCCCTACCGTACGAGGATTTATTCAAATAAAAAGTTTGATACAACCTGTTCAGCATTCTTTGCAACAACTTTTGCTTCTACCCATTTTGTCACATAGTATGTGCAGACAAGAATATGAACTTTCTAATGTGAAGGAGGCTTGAACGGCCCGACAAAATCGATAGCCCATTTCTCAAAGGGCTCAAGAACTAATTGAGGTTGTAGCAACATCTCATCCGAACAACATCTCATCGCACCCTTGAGCATATTTCCTAGCATCACAAAAAATAGAGGGCCAATAGTATCCCATATGCAACACCTTATGTCCTGTCCTCTTGTCCGCGAAATTCCCTCTGCAAGGAACATCATGGGAAGCTTTTAGAATGTCATAGATGTCATCGTCACCTACACAGTGCCAAATTTGCTGATTAGGTCTTGTATAGAATAGGTATCCCTCTATCCAGGAGTAATGAGCACTATGATGGATGATTTTTCGTCGTTCCATCTATGACAAATGATGAGGTAATTTTCTTGTAACAAGATAGTTAGCAAGATCTGCATACCAGGGGGTGTGAGTAAAAATTGCAAAAAGATGTTCATTGAGAAAACTAAACTCTATAGGTGTACCTTCATCATTAGTATTCAACCTAGATAGGAAATCTGCTACCACATTATCTTTTCCTGGTTTATCTACAATGGTAATATCAAATTCTTGGATCAAAAATAACCATCTTGTAACTCATCTAGGAGTTATGGGTTTTTTCGTCAGATACCTTATGGTTGAATGATTAGTGTACACAAAAGTGGGATACAACCAAAAACGCTTTTTTAGTTACTGTATAATTAAGTTCTGTGAGAGCTAAGTTCTTGTTGACATAGTAAATCGCATATGGTTTCTTGTCCTCCTGTTGTCCCAATATTTCCCCTACTTCTGTATGAGAAGTACCTGTAGAGATATGAAATGGGTGTTTCCAATTAGGACCACATAATATCAAAGCTTTACAAACTAGTTCTTTGATTTCCAAGAAAACTACTTCACATGCATTTGTCCACACAAATTCTACATCTTTAGGTAATAATTGGAACATTGGAAATGATATCTTAGAATATTTCTCTATAAAACATTTATAATAGCCATCATAACCAATAAATCTATGTACCATCATTGGTGTCTTTGGTGTAGGAAAATTTAAGATTACCTCAACTTTGGCAGGATCAACCTGTATTCCTGCAGCTGAAAGTAGGTTCCCCAAAACTATTCATTCTTCCATCGTCATATGAAATATTATTGTACTAAAAGAAACATGTGTCTGTTTGCATCTTTTAAGTACTTTCTCTAAGTTCTCTAGACCTTCTTCAAAAGAATCCCCATATGGGGTAAAGTCATCCATGTATATTTCAACATTGTTATTAACTAGATCAGAAAAAATTCCCAATATTGCCCATTGAAAGATAATGGGTGCATTACAAAGGCCAAACGGAAGGATTCAGTATGAAAAAGTTCCCCAAGGGCAAGTAAAAGTAGTTTTATCCTGATCCTCAGGAGCTATTTGGATTTGGTTATATCTACTAAATCCGTACAGGAAAGAGAAGAACTTCTTCCTAACTAATGTGTCGAGGGCCTCGTCAATAAAAGGTAAGGGAAAGTGACCTTTTTGAGTTGATTTATTCAATTCCCTCTAACCAACACAGATTCACCACTTTCCATTTTTCTTTGGAACAATGACTAGTGGGGATACCCTTTGACCTTTCGAGATTGGATAAATAAACCAAACATCTAGTAGCTTTTGTAGTTATTCTTTGACAATGTTCTTCAAGGTAGGATTCATCCTTCTTTGTGGTTGTCTAACAGGTTGGAATACATATTTTATGTATATATGATGGGTACATAGATCAACAAGGATCCCTTTTATATTTGTATATTCCCAAGCGAAGGCTTCCTTCTGATTCCAAACGACTTTAAACAATTGTTCATCCTGGGAAGGTGAGAGATTAGGATTAACATTCAACGTTTTCCCTGGATGGATTTCTGCAGGAATAATGTTATGGGGTACAATAACAAGAATGTTTTCAACTTCGGTTTTTGGTTTAATGGTTTCCTGGGTGGTTCAACTCATAACATATTCTAATATCTGGCGGGTTGGATCAGAAACGAAGTTGGGACTACTGATAAATTTTCTAATAACATCACCTTCCATATCATCCTTAAAATAGAGAGCTTCACCAATAGTAAGAATTGGTCTAATATCTTCATTTCCAAGTTTAGGCTCATCCAAGTGTGGAATTTTTTGTGCTAAAGTATACCTTGGTTTTATTGATGGGCTTGGTTCTGCCGGTGGGTAAAGAACAGTGTTATTTGTATTTTCCCCATTGGATATTTCTCGATCGACACCCAATGTAATCACTTGCAGTAGCAAGCCAAGGCCTACCCAGAATCAAAGGATACCCCCCGGCTGGAGATTGAGTATGCAACAACAGAGGATCGACAGGGTATTTCCATGAGTCTATATAAATAGTCACATCTTCCAACTTCTCTACTGGTATTATAGTGGATCAGTTTGCAAGTGCTAGGACTGTAGGAGTTGGTTTAAGATTAAGCAGGCCCAAGGTGAGTACAGATGCAAAATTTATAACATTAATTGTAGCTCCTAGGTCTACCAACACATTCAGTTTCTATTTTCTCTGCAGAACATCCAGTTATGAGGACAGTGTGCTTAGAACATAAGTCCTCAAATTATCCAACAAGTTTCCAATTTCTACTTTTGTAACCCCACTACCCGATGTCTTGAGAGTTCTTAATCCTTTCTTATGCCTCACAGCTCCACGTGAGCATTTGATGCACAACTCATATATGATGTTGAATTCTTCCTTTGAGATATATTCCTTACCTACCACATTCGGGAGTTCCAAAGATTCCTCCCTTGGTTCCAGGAGAAATATTATCTTTAAGATACCCTTATCTAGATCACTATGGCCCGATCTTTGTAGACTGTATTTAAAGCGTTCTAGAAAATCCTCCAAGTTATCATCCTCTTTCTGCACAATCTTAAATATTTCCTCTTTAATATCTCGAGATTTGCAATAGTCCTCATATTTTTCAAGGAAAATTGTCTTCATGTCATCCCATGTTTTAATACATTTCCCCCCTAAACCCATAAACTATCTTAGAGTTGTTCCTTTTAGAGTAGCAGAGAATATCTTCAATTTATGAGCATCATAAATATAATCATATCCCTGATGGATAATGTTGAATTCAAAGTGGAATGTGTTCAGATCTTTAGAAGGGAGACCATGGAAATTAGGTAATGTTTTCAAATCAATAGGATTCATAGGCGCATCACCTCTAATATCTCCAATTGGGAATTCGATCGTGGAAGTTGGATGAGCCATGATATCTTCCAATATTCACTTGGAATATCAACAGGTTCTAGTTTTTCTACAATGCAGGGTTGAGCTTGTCTAACATCACTTCCTCGATCAAATAGTGTAGTGAATTTCCTCAAGTTTTCCTCTTCTTCTTTTGAACTTGCAATGCCCAATTACTCTGATCCTCTGCTTCCTACTTCTTCTTCCTTGAATTTTTATTTTTTTATTGGGAAAGGTTCTATTTGTGAAACTAATTTCCCTCCAAATCTCGTGTGAGATATCGTATGAGATTTGACCCTAACAACATCTCGTGATGATGCCACTGAGTCAGCTCTTGAAATGATTTCCTGGATATAGGTAACTCTGCCTAAATATTTCTTCCCTCTCCTTGGGGGTCATTTTGTGCCCCTTTTATTTGGATCTCTATTCATGCAATCAGGAAGAAAAAGAAAAACATTCAGACAAATCTAAAGATTAGGACCTGGAACAGTGTGGAGACTTCCCTTCCCAGGACAAGAGAATGGCCCCTAAAACCAAGAAGACAAAAGAAAGAGAAGAAAATCAACCACAAAATCTAAGCTGAGGACTTGGAATAGGGTAAACACTTCCCTTCCCAGGACGAGAGAGTAGTTCCTATAATCAACCAAAAAACAAGAAATTGAAACAACCAAAGCAATCTAATGCTCAGGACTTGGAACGGGGTAAAAATAACTTCCCTTCCCAAGGCGAGAGAGTGGTCCTATGGTCAATACTGGTCGTACTTTCATGCCTTGACAACCTCCCTGACAATGGCGCCAAAATGTTGGTGTTCGGATATGAATTATAGAATTAACCTTTTCCACAATAATTTTCAACCCGGGGCTTGTCTGATTGTTTCAAGGCTACAATGCAAAGTCTATGTAGGCCACAATTTACCTACCCAACGTTGAGCATTCAATCAATAATATAACATTGTGTAACAACAAGCAATAAAAGTGACAACAATCAGAGTAACAACAAATTAAGATTGACAACAACACAAAATTAATGAACCATTACAGTGATAAAGAAATAATAATAACATGAATAAATCTACACACACCACTAATCCAACAACAGTTGGTCAAGGGAGTGGGACCAACTCTCCAATCAGGGTTGTGGCAAAAGATCGAAGACTAGTTAATACTTCATAAGATCAAGATTGCATTAATGAAAAGGAAAATATAGAAGTATGTTTTTACATTTAGAACTCTCGTGTCTCTCTCCATCTAGCTCCCTAGCTAGCTTTTCTACCTCTGTAACCTTATACATTTCAATATGACAAGAATAGTATCAATGATTTCCCAGAGATTACGACAGTTGTCTGCTTACAAATACACAATGATCATTTGATGAAAAAACAAAATACAAAGATAGCAAATGCATTGGTCCAACAGGCTCTCATTGGTTGAACATCGTTACAGCCAGCATCCTGAGATTAGCACTATCAATGCATCCATAACCATATGCTGAATTCTAGCTTGCTAATCATCATCCTTTCGAATCTGCAAAGAAACCTGAGTTAGAAAGTCGCGTAAGCAACACTCCCCTAGGACTACACTTCATCAATCAATATTTCACAACTACATGAAAAATATATATACCTTCATTGCTCAAGATACAAATTAACCTCGCAAAGACATGAACTAGGTGAAGGAAAGGGATAAAAAGGCAGAGATAAAGTAGGCAAATTTAGCAACCAACAAGTTGAAAAAAGTATTAATTAGATTGTCTTCTAACTCAAGAGTTCACTAGTTCATAGATATTATGGTTATTGATATCCCTGAAGGATATGGGTTATTGTTAAACAAACACTGGTCTAGTAAGCTACGAGGGTATTTCAATACAAACTGGTCCCATTTTTGGCTCCCTCATAAAGGAATGAACAATTAGATCAAAGTCAATAGTAAGCCATACATGACTCTACATGGAGGCAGAGTTGGAAGCACCTAATGGGCCAATCAACATTGCTCAGGAATAATTGAGGACATGTTTCTTAGAATCCCACATTGGTTGTTACAGAACCATACAATCGCTAGCTTTATCAGTTATGTAGTTGGAACTCCTTACCTGCCCTCTAGCTAATGGTAATGAAATTTGTACTTTAGATGTAAATAGGTTTATCTTAGACTCTCATTGTAGTAATATGTGGACTTTGTCACGTATGAAGCATTTGAGACTCAGGATGGATCTAGTGTCGGCTGTATCCTGATGGACCCCTAGAAAAATAATTTTTTTATTTTTTGTTGATTAGAGTTTCAATGCACTAACAACAATGTAGAGTATGAGGCATTGATTCCTCAGTTGAAGAAATCCATTGACCTCAAGGTGGATTTTATAAAGGTAATTGGTGATTCTGATATCATTACAAGACAGGTATGCAATACTATTTACTCTCTTTCACCACATCTAAAGAATTGCCAATGGGAGGTATGGAATTTGTTTTCTGAATTTAACGCTTTTGGTATTAAATTAGTTCCAATAATTAACAATGCCACTATTGATACATTACCTAATGCTACTACTAGGTTTACACTACTTAGGGATTAATTTTCTATTCAAATTGTTTATAAACTAGTTGTTTCAGATAACATAACTATTTTTTGCATTTTCGATGAAAATCAGTAGATACTAGACTTTATCGCCAATGTGGATGTGTTTAACGATGTGACAATAGATGAAGATGATTGTGCTAAGTTTTTACTAGAAGAAGTTGACAAGCAGAAGGGTAACCCCATACCCAAAGGTGTTGTTTGTCTTCAAAAGTTGTTTGACTTACAAAATCAGTTTCAGGGACCCCCAAACACAAAGACTCAAAGTTCCACATCGTTGCATGAATAGATCAATCTCATAATAGAGGATGATCCCAGGTTTATCAATTTCGATACTTATTTCTCTCATGGAGAATGGAAAACCTTCATTTAATTATTCAAGAAGTATCGTTATATATTTGCTTGAACATATGAAGATCTGGAAACATATGAAATCTTGACTTCTTAGCTTAGTGCAACATCAAAAGGCCTTGCAACTACAAATTTATCTACAATAGATACAACATCTTGTTTCTCACTATGTTGGTTCCTCTTGATCTTTGTCCTTAGCCCTCACTTGCATACATTTTGTAGTTCAAAGATTTTTTCTTTTCTTTTCAAGTTTTGATTACTTTTGGGTTTTAGGAGTGAGTATGGAAGAAGATTCAACACCTTTTCTCCAAAGGGTGACTCTTCCAAGTCGAATATGACATGGAAGCAATCAAGGTTCAATATATTTCTCTATTCATTGAATTCCCAACCATTGTTTTTATTTTCAATCAGTTAACTTATATATTCTTTTATTTTATTTGTAGCCTGATTCCACTACAATGGGGTTGAAAAATAAGTGGGGAATCATATTGGTAATGGAGAAGCATGTCACAACGCCTTTGCTAGTTTCATTCTTTATTTAATCCATTTTTTTGAATTATATGCCCTTCATTTCAATATTAATTGATTCGTAAATCATATTACACTCGACAATTCGTCACAACAAATCTAATAATATTATATTAAAAATTTGAAATTCTATATTTTTAAAATTTTATTAAATTTTCACATCTATATATTTTACTACAACTATTGCTTGCATGCAAATGGAAATTACACATAAAATAGAAAACATCAAAATAAAAGCTCACACATGCACACAAGACATAAGATATGCTCTAAAACCCTTTTGGGAGAAAACCTGGCTAGAAGGTGAGGTTGCACTGCTCCCTTTTTATGTTTAGAAATATCCTCTGACACATGGGTTTCTATAGTGCATAAATCCTCTCTGTGTGCTCTACATCCTATCCCTTTTGGTTATTTTTTCTCAACTATGGAACAAATGCACTCAAAATAATGGAATGCCTCTTCCTCCTAGTCGCTCGATTATAACACAACCCGGTAGCATACTAGTGGTTAAGTTTGACTACCTCAACTCTTAACTAGAGTTACAATATAGACTCTTCTAGATTCTTTTACACTGAAATCAAGTGGCTAGCCCATTTTCCATGAATAATGGGGGCTGACGCGACATCCTATTGAACCATGGTGGTGAAAACATGAAGGTCAACTTCTGAGTGGAATAACTTTCACATACAGACTCCAATTGACGCACTTCTTATGTTGTTGGAAAGATATCTGTGTTTAGAATAATAAGAAAGTGTTTGTCACTACAGTGACAAATTTTTACACCCAAAAAACATTGTTTGATGCCTCAAAATTCTCTTGGAAAGTTTCAAAACCTGTTTTTCCAAACTAGGTCCCGCCGATAAAAATGGTCTTATGAGCATATTCCTCCACTTTTCCCACTTTGAATGCATTGCGATTAATGAAAAAGAATATAATGATCTAATCTAGACTAGTAATACAAAATCGATAAAATGAATTTGATATAACTCTAAACCCTAAAGCCCTAACCTTAAGGAGGACCCAAACTCTAAAATACCAAAGAGACCTAACTTCTTTAATTGGAAATTAATTTTGTTCTAACCCTTAGGTTATTTAAAATACATTTTAAGTTATTGGACAATAAATAACATTGACAATGTTGAAAGGTTAGGTGATGTCAATGCTACGCACCAAAAACATCCAAAGATAATAGTGGATGGAGAGGTGGATATTTTTATGTTCTTCGTGAGCATATTAGAAATACTTTAAGCATTGTCACTTGGGTTGTGACTAAGTGATAAATATATTGAGATTCGTTTGGAAAGACCCAAGTTCAATCCCCAGTGCAACTAATTTTTGTGCTAACCTTCATTCAATGTCTTACTTTTAATGTTGCTAGGGAAGAATTCTTAGGTAAACCCAACCCTAATTGGCTCGGAAGCTCCAAAATTTATTGTATTTGAAAATCCAAATTGCCTTAAATTCATTGGATTCATGGACCCATTTAATGTCTTACTTTTAATGTTGCTAGGGAAGAATTCTTAGGTAAACCCAACCCTAATTGGCTTGGAAGCTCTAAGATTTATTGTATTTGAAAATCCAAATTGCCTTAAATTCATTAGATTCATGGACCCATTTCGAGTTTCCAAGGTTGGAGTCTGTATAAGGTTCTTATTCTTTGTCCCATGGCTAGGTTTTGCTTATTATTATAAAATCTACATCTCAATATCGAATCTAGAAAGTTTTTCAGTATAAATCTTCTTTTTTTTTCGAAGGTTTTCTCATTTTTTGTTGTAATTCTTCGCATTCAACGATAAAATATGGGGGTGATTTGATGTTTCTTTAGTTCTAGCCAACTGTTCTTTGAAGCCTTAGGTCCAAGATTCAAATTGGAGGGAGATTTAGGTGTTGGATTGAGGTCAAGAGCTCTACATACACGAATATTCTAAATATTTTACGTTTTAGTGTTATGCTTCTCCAAAGTTCCTTTGTGGTATTTTGCAGGAATTTTGCAGGAATAGTTTGTTGTATAATTTTGTATCATATTCCAAAAGATACATTCTTCTTCTTGAAAAGGCTTAAGGCATTCAATGTGGTTTTGAAGTCTCTTATGGTTTAATTTTTTTGTAACTCTTAGGATCCACAACTTTGAGATTTATTTAGGACGTATTGGGTAAGAAGTTTTTAGATTGGGATTGTAACGATTTAAATGCTTAATGATATATTTAGTGACATTAAGTAGAATTTATTGGGTTATTTAGGTTAAATAGTGCTATTATAAGATGAAATAAATCAAGATGAATGACTTCGAAGATATCAAAGGAACTCAATTGTCTTGTTTAATGGAGTACACAAAGGATTTGAAGCCTTTAACGGAAGATAATGCCCATAAGTATTCAATTCTTTTGGTTATTGAAAAATGATGGAATAAATGCTTTCATGACCTTGATATTTGAGTAGATTTATCAGTTATTTTTTATTTATACATAAATAAACTTCAAATTTTAGGTTTCTGACTTCTGTAAGAAATAATTCATATAATTTGATATAATTTATAGAATTTGATATCCTAGTTAACTAATTTTTGTTTCTAAATGATATAAAATAATATTATCCAAGTTTTGAGCCAATATGCTCAAAAGGGTGTGGTTGCTAAGACTGATGGTCTACATTTTTGGTGTCATATGTTCATCATGTGTCTCATAAGGTTTATTACAAAATGTGTTGCAATCAAGAATTCATAGTGTCCATACAAAATCACTTTGGAGTCAATTTTTATGGATTTTCAGGGTTGAATTTCATTTCTAAAATAAATTAGTGATGTTACACTACAGGATTAAGGATTGAATTAATATTTAACCTATTGAAATGATAGGTGATAATTCTCTTGCTAGAACACTTTGTATGGAAAATAGTATAAGGGATATTTTTTAATAGTGAATGTGCTTTGGCTTGAGAATTTTCTTAAAGGATTGAATTAATAATTAACCTACTAAAATGATATGTGAGAACACCCTTGCTAGAACACTCTGCATGGAAAATAGTATAAGGGATATTTTTTAATACTGAATGTGTTTTAGCTTGAGAATTTTCTTAAAGGATTAAATTAATAATTAACCTATTGAAATGATATGTGAGAATGCCCTTGCTTGAACACTTTGTATGGAAAATAGTATAAGGGATTTTTTTAATAGTGAATGTGCTTTGGCCTGAGAATTTCTTAAAGAAAATTGGAAGGGATTAATTTACTAATTTGATTTTCTTTTTTATGTTTGGCCGATTTTTCATATTGCATATTAGTTTTATCTAATTTGTTTTGCATGCATTCATATTTATTAATCATTTTGATGCATCGCAAAATGCATATTTTTGGAATGATGTTACGCAAGATGTAGAGCTTGGAGGTGTAGAAGAAAAAGATGATACAGGGAAACTGGGGACTCTTCACGATGAAAAATATGGGTTTTCCTCAGTTTGTGACAGAGATGAGGTGATTCTTAAACCCACTTGTGGATATTTTTTTGGATGTAGGTTTCTTTATTTTAATCATAGATTGTGTGAGTGTCAATGTGGTGATGGATCCTTTTAGTTTTTTTGGATATTCTTTATTTTCTTTCTTTGAAAGATATATCATGGGGAAACCTGCCAGGAACTTCCCCTTATTCGAAGGATGGTACACATTGTAAATTGGATTATGTTGAAACTTGAAGCTTCATCGATATAAGGCTCAAGGCCATTTCAACAATATACTTGTTAACAACCAAACATTTCACTTGCGGTAATTTAATCTAGGTGGGGAGTATAACAATAATTACTCCCAACCACTCTTACTAGGCACAATTCACAATTTTGTTTAGATTCTCATGTTATTGATTTATTTTATTAATATTATTTAAAATAATGGATTTCAAATGTGAATAGACTACATACAATTTTCATGATTTATATTTATTTTCCCTTATATGTCTCACTAAGAATGTAAAGATAATCATGAATGGTGCATGATGAATAGCTTGAGGCTATATCTAAAGTTGATAATATGTTAGAGCTATCCAACTCCTTTATTAGCCTTAGTGTTTCTTTGAAGCCCCTGAAAAGGAGACAAGTCATTATCTAGAAAATGCAACTACTGAGATAACGATTACACTAGCTATTTACTTAATATCTAATGATGTTGGTAACAACAATTTTAAAGTTATATATAGTTTATGATTTAGTTGATAATTAAATGTTAGTGTTGCACACCTTATTAAGCAAATATTTATAGTCCAGGCAATATGGACAATTTTGTTTTTATAGTTTTACTTGTGATAGATCACTATTTCTCTGCAAAAATTTTGAAATTACTATGGGAACTCATAAGAGTGCTTGTGCTCATAGGGTTCTACAAGGTCGTGATTTATATGAGCTTTCTTGATAACAAGGTCACTTGATGAGAGTAAAGGCTATATCTCTTAAGCTCTTCAAATATGCCAAAAATTCCTAGACAAGCTAAACACTTATTTTTTCTATCAGATGAAATATATTAGCATCAATGATATTTGTAATATTTTAAGACAAAAAATGTTAGCACTTCATAAATCTGTAGAAGTTGGTGCTATAAATGAATTTTAGGCAATTTCAAAGTCTTTCATATTTTAGAATTTTTTGTTTTTAGTTATTGTTTACTTACATGTCATAATCTGTCTATATAAATAGTTTATGTGAGAAGTGAAATTCTATTTCAACTTTAAAGGGATTGTTGACCTTCAAGCATACTTATTCTTTGTGCTCAAATTTAGAAGGAAATTCTTAGTGTACATTTTTTGCTTTTTTATTCACTCTCTTGAAGGTGCTCTTGGTGGAGGATATGCCCTAAATATATTATCACTAAGATCTTTTTAAAAATATTTTGCTATGAATGCCTTACACTAAATTTGGTGATCTCTTTCCATATCTCTTATGTTTATTTTCTCCTAAACTTGTTTATGTTGAAATCTATTTGTGTGAATTATAATTTTATTTCTTATTTCCTCATTTGCTTTAATATCCCTTTGCTTTTTTTTTGGATTTACAATTTTACTCAGAAGGCATATATGATCTTGTGAACAAGAAATATATAAGTGTAGTTTGGATTACCCTATCTATGTTTAGTATGATTATTCCCTTAATTTTATTTATTTTCCCCAATGTTTCTTTTTGTAGGTTGATCCATAGGGGATTTTAATATTGAATCTCATGGTTTACATAATACTTCATAACATGATGATTTCCAGTTGAGCTGCCCCCATGTGGGATTTATTTTCCCCATTGTTGAAAGGGGAAATTTGCTCCTAAAAATTTCATAATTGTGCATACTTATTAGATTGATGAGTGGGAAAATATCCTTGATACTTTTCATATCACATATTTCCTATAAACATTTTTTTTTTTTCACTAGGATTATTGTTTTGACCTATCCTTGGATTATTATTATTATTATTATTTCATATACATGTAGAGATAATTAAAAATCAATTTTGATTACAAATTACAATATAAGTAGCGTCCTTCATTTGTAATATGTATATTTGGGAAATTTTAAGTCAAAGTGCATATTGTTTGGCCACTTATATGCCATAGAACAATCAAATTATATTTTGTAACCATCTCTACATATTTTAGTTCTGAAACTTATTTTTATTTTATAAATGAACAAGGTCTTTGGGGAAACCAAGCTTCTAGAAAATAATGGATATATGGGATTTGGAGCTAGAGAATCTATGTAGATTTTCACTATTTTATTACAAGTACAAAATAAAAGGAAATGACTACAATTGGAGAAACACTACAAGAAAATATTTCTTTTGGATTGGATTTTATAAGATGAGGCTTCTCATGTATGCATTTGGAATATTTGCAATAAGAATAATATTGGAATAAATGAGATTGAAAGTTGTCATTTCATGTGTATAATGTTAATTGTTTCTAGTCTCTATACATTGAATTTCTCTGCACATTCTTGTGAAAAGTTAGTCATCTTGTAAAAATACCTTAGGAATTGTGTCTAATATATTGTTTGATCAGTAAACTACTGTGGACATTACACTGGATAGTTCGTCACAATAGATATGATAATACACAAACACACACACACACACACACACACACACACACACACACACACATATATATATATATTTCTAAGTAAATCTATTCTATTAATATGAGACAAAATATGATTACATGGAGGCACAAGCCTCAGCAGTATTGAACATCATCTATCAAAAAAATATCTTGATTGCCCCATCGATGGAGAAACCAGTCCGCGAAGGCAAAAATAACCCACATACGGGTTATCAGTCTTAAACCAAAAAATATCAAAACATAGAAAAATACCCAGGAAAGTTTTAACAGAACAATCATTTCAGAAAAGACCCAGTCAGCAGAAGAAACACCCAGCTGGCATAAGGGTGACACCTGGTTTCCAAGTGTCATCACTTGAGGTCGTCCAGGGCGGGCTCCTCTTTGATGAGGCACACATACTGATACCATTCATCCTCCTCCTTTGACACGTCGGTTTGAGGCCCACGAGCTGGTTGAATGCCAACAGCTGCATGTGGCCTTGACGTGTCGACCACTCAGCTACCAGGTGTTTGCGTGTCTCCAGAATTTCCTTCCACAACATCCTGAACGCCACCTAGTTCCTTGCCATGCAGGGTGGCCATCTCCTCATCCATCAGTTGCTTGCCTGAGTCTCGGCCACTCCCGAGCCTATAAGCAGCCCGCTGCTACACTGCAGTGTTCTCTGATGGAGCATCCTGCGGATCGTTTTCCTCAGAGAAAATGATGGTGACAGTGGCTGTAATGACAGGTCTATTCAGGGTGTCGTGGAAGAAAAATTGTGTCAAGTGGGGAGAAGGGTGAGGGGGGAGACGAAAATTGGCTATATGGACAGCAGTATCTCTCCTGCTAACACCTTAAAGTTGTGCCCATCCACAGCCACTGCGGATATTAGGATACCTACTAGAGAAGGAGCTATATGGGTTGGGAATGTCAGGGGAAGGTGAGGGGGAGGTGGAGTCAGGGCTAGGCATCACAGGAGGACGAACACTACCACCACGACATCCCCCTCTTCTACTACACATTCAGTGACGAATGCGAGCCATGGTAGAATGCAAAGCCGAGCTATCAATGTGGGAGTTGGCTAAAGGACTGAGCAGAGGATGAGCAAGGGAAGGTTGGGCTGATGTCAAATTGTAGAACTTGGTGTGGCAAAAATGATGCCCATTACCAAGGTCTACATAGCTTAACAACCAGCAACGGCTCCCAGTAACAGTGCAAGAACAGGGCTCAGCTGCCTGAGGCGGACATATGCTATGGAGCAAGGGGGGAAGATCAACATTATGGCGAGTGGAATCCATTGTTGTGCGAATGATGGGTAAATATCGGCCAGAGTATCCATTTAATGAAACTTGCAGGCCGCCATGAATTTATTTCAGGCTAGCATGGAATGGAACGCAGGCAACCATGTGGCCCGTCCTCTCGCCTTCCATCGGTCTAATCATTATAAATGGCTTGGTTGTCACCTGCATCCGGGTGTGCTTCCTCTCCCTGTGCCATTTCAATCTTCACCAAATCATTGTATTCCTTTAACTGGAGCACAATGGCAATAGTGGTGAGCGAGCCTGCATGTAGAGACATTCGACTATCCACTCGTATGTTAGCTAAAAGATCAGCCACTTTGTTTCCATCCCTATGAATGTGTTTGCAATTGACTGATCTGTGGGTGGAGAGCCACATTTCAAGGAGTTCAAGTCTTTCCGCCAATCTCCAGCTTTTGACCACTTTGTCTGACGGTGTCCCCTGCAGAATCTTATTAACCATGTTTATGAGAATCTGAGAATCACCTTCAATCAAGAGTGGGAAGAAAACATGAATTTGAGCTAAGAGAAGCCCCTACCATAACCCTTCTAATTTAGCTAATTTATTCGTATCCCATCCATTTGAACCTATGAAGGTTAGAAGGGGTGCGCCTTTATGATCTCTGAATACTCCTCCAAATCCTGCTTTGCCTGGATTGCCTTTCGAGGCTCCATCAGAGTTAAGTTGTATCATGTGTTGGGGTGGAGGGAGCCATTTGTCTGGTATCTTTCTCTTTGATTAAGGTTTACCATGGATTTCCAGCTCTTGGTTCCACTATAGTTTCTAGTTGGCCCATATATTCTGTTCCTGTGGAAGGGAAGGAAAGTCTTCTTCATGCCAAGTTTGAAGCAATAAGGTTTCCTAAAGGTTTTGACAAACAATGTTCCAGAGGACTTCTAAAGGGAAGGATTGGTCCTTGAAGATGTGTCGGTTTCTTTCTTTCCAAATTGTCCACATGAGAAGGCCTGGGATAAGTTTCCATAAAGAGTTTAACAATTTTCTCTTATATGGATTCATTGCCCAAGTGCACAAAGTGTTGGTGATATCCTCTTTAATTCGTCCATCCTTTTGGCATCGGAAGCTTACTTCTTCCCAGAGTCTGTGTGCTAATGGGCATGAATTTATGAGGTGCATATTGGATTCTTTCTCTTGCTTGCAGTTGGGACATATGGAGGGCCCGTGAAAGCTTATCTTCTGAAGATTGTCCCAAGTGAGGATTTTATTTTGATAGAGCAGCCAAAGGAAAGTGGACACTTTTGGCCAAATGTTGGGGGCCCAGACTTTGTTCTAAAGAGGATCCTTGACTGTGTGGTTCCTTATAATTATGTTGTAAGCATCATGTGTGGTGAAGGTTCCTCTTGCCTGGTAACCCCATCTGAGTATATCATTCTTATATGAATGGTGAATTTTCCTATTAGAGAGTTCTGCCTCCAGATTCTGTTGAACAGAATTCGTGCCTTGCCTAATGATGTGATATGTGCTT
This sequence comes from Pinus taeda, assembly GCA_000404065.3. Taxonomy (NCBI): domain Eukaryota; kingdom Viridiplantae; phylum Streptophyta; class Pinopsida; order Pinales; family Pinaceae; genus Pinus; species Pinus taeda. The sequence goes on along the minus strand of APFE031334879.1, from coordinate 261,593 downwards.
ATCCACTATCTATATCCCTGCGATAGAGTGGGCCTCCAGTGTTGATTGACCTTGTCCATCATTTGCACTTCCCAATCAAGTATTTAGTGAGGTTTGATCAGTTCCTTTAGCTTGGGTCTTTGTCGCCAGGAGTCTTCCCAGAACCTTACATTATTACCATCCCTAACTTCCCAGAAGTTGTGCTGTTGGATTAAGTCCTTGTGTTGTTTAGCTACATTCCAAATTAAGGATCCTGGGCCAACTTCTGTGAGTCAGATTAGATAATCTACAGGTCAGTTGTTGGCATATTTTGTTGTCTAGAGGATAGCCCAGGGAGTGTGCAGTGCCATGAGCCATTTCCACTAGATGCGTGCTCCCATGACAACATTACTGTGTTGGGGATCACGAAGCCCTGTACCTCCTGAGTTTTTTGGAAGGTATACTGTGTCCCATTTCACAAGAGCCCATTTTTTATTTTGTCCTGAGTTGCCCCATATAAAGGATCTTTGAAGATGTTTGATTTCCTTGAGGACCCATTTTGGCACTGCCAGGACTGAAAAAAGATACAGAGGCATAGATTGCAGAACAACTTTGATTAAGACTAAATGGTTGGCCATATTGAGGGTTCTGTAAGTCCAGGAGGAGAGACAAGCTTCCAATTTTTCCAAGAGCAGGTGCCAAGATGAGTGCTTCAGAGCTGTATCAGTCATGGGAGCTCCCAGGTATTTGGAAGGGAGAGCAGCTATCAGGAATCCAAGGATACGAGCTATTGAAGATTAAGTAACAGTAGGGGTATGGAAAAAAAAAATTTGGGATTTAGCCTTATTTATGCTCGCTCCAGAGGCATCCGAGAATTCAGTCAAAAGGGATTTTAATTTGAGAGCTTCCTAGACCCAAGGATGGCCAGACAACATGTTATCATCCATGAATTGTTGGTGGGTAAAAGCAAGGGAGTTAGGAAAGGAGAGGCCTCTTAATTGTTGGGAATGAAGAGCTTCTTTGATGCTTCTTCCAAGCCCTTCTACCATCATGACGAATAGAAAAGAGGATAGGGGATCACCTTGTCAGATTCCTCTGGAGGGATGAAAAGGGGTGGAGGGGATACCATTGACCAGAATGGAAAAGAAGGTGGAAGTTATCGGAATCATGACCCATCTAACCCAGGCAGGGGAGAAACCAAAGGCAATCAGCATCTTTTTAATATAATTCCAGCTTAAACTATCAAAAGCTTTAGAGAGATCTATTTTTAGAAGCAAACCTGCTTTTCTCGACTACTTCAAGGAATGAATAATCTTCTGAGTGAGAATGATGCCATCCATGATTTTCTGGCCTTCCACATAGCCTGATTGCTCTGGCGATATGAGTAATGGTAGAAGTGGTTTTAGTCGCAAGGCAATGACTTTAGAAACTATTTTGTAAATGACATTACAAAGAGCGATAGGCCTGAATTTATCAGGAGTCTGAGATTGCGCTTCCTTGGGGATGAGGGCAATGAAGGTTGCATTCATGGAGGGAAGCATCCATTGATTAGTCATGGATTCCTCAATGACCTGCCAAACCTCCTCTTTAATTAGATCCCAATAGCTATGGAAGAAGTTGGAATTAAATCCATTGGGGCCATGCGCTTTTCCTTCTTTTAATTGTCGCATTGCATGTTCCACCTCCTGTAAAGAAATTGGCCTGAGGAGGAGCTAATTGTGTTCCTCTGTTATTATTTTTGGGATATTCTTGGTTATCTTCTCTATGGATGGCTTTCTATCTATCTGAGGTTCTTGGTGAACCTGCTTGAAATAGGTAAGAAGTTCTTGTTCTATATCCTCATGTTTTTCCAATTGTTCTCCTTGCAGATTCTGGATGTGAGTGATGTTGTTGTTCATTCTCCTCTGAATAGTAGTGCGATGAAAAAACTTTGTGTTTCTTTCACCCTCCTTAAGCCATCTAACACTTGATTTTTTCTTCCATAGTATTTCTTCTTGGTTTGCTCGTTCTTATATTTGTGTTTGAAGGTGTTTTTCCTACTCTGAGAGTTCCTCTGATCTTCCTTCCGTGATGATCCTCTATTGTAATCTTTTCATTTCTTTATCAAGAGCATTTTTTGCTTGGAAGATGTTGCCAAAGGTAAGTTGATTCCATTGTTTGATGTTGTTTTCGAGATTTTTGAGTTTTTGCTGGAATTGATACATTTTTTAGCCATCCGGAGGTTTGAAGCCTTTCCAAACTGTATTTATCAGGCTATTGAAGTTTGGATGCATCAGCCAGAAAGCTTCAAAGTGGAAACACTGATATGTAGTGTTTCCTAGTCTTTTCCATTGAAGTGATATTGGCTAGTGATCTAAGCCTATGACAGGCAAGATTGAAGCTGAGAAGTCTCCTCCAAGGTGGACTGCATTGTCGAAGAGCAAGAATCTATCCAATCGAGAGGTTATCTGATGTGTGCCTGCTCATTTGTTGTTCCAAGTATAGATTCCATTGTTAAATGGTATATCGATGAGCCAGTTGTTTTGGATGAAGTTTTTTAAATGAATGATTTCATTATCCAGTTTATTCTTGCCTCCTCTCTTTTCTTGCAGCTTTGTTATCATATTGAAATCTCTGCATGTGATCCAAAGTGGATGAGTTCTGTCGGAGTTGATCAAAGATAGAGTGTTCAATATTGTTAGGATATTCCGACACATAGGAAATAGTTAAGTTCAACTTGGTCTAGTATAGAGTTAGGTATAGAGTTAGGTAAAGTGTGTTTCTTTACCGTTGTACATTTTGTAACTTACAATCCGACGATCACGATATGTAGTGATCCGACAGTTCACTCTCTCCTCGGTATTACCGACACTTGATCCGTGGCTTGACACCCGATTGGTCCATGAGTTCTATTTAAAGCGCATGGAGGGTCATTGTTTGGGTAATCCGTCTATGAGAGAAAGCTTATGTAAATTTTCATTCTTTGATTAATAAATTGCCTGAAGTGGCCACGTTGGCTCAGGCCGTGGACTGTTTCCCTCTTTGAGGGTTTTAACCACGTCAAAAATACTGGTGTATTGATTTGAGATCTGGTTGTGAGCGGTGTCTTTTTGGTGTTCTTTCTGAGGAACTTACCCTGTAAATTCCTACATGGTATCAGAGCTATTTGAGGGCCGCGTCCGTTGGTGATCCAAATCTGAAGCCGGTAGAACTGCATGCGGCTGTCGTTTCCTAGATCTACTGTTTCTGACTGCTTTCGAGCCGAGAGGACTGCTCTGTTGTGTTCGGAGCATCTGTTCCAGTGAGGAACCCCTTTCGTTTCACGCGAAAAGGTTTCTGGTAGCCCTATCTGCGTCATTTTTAAGATCTGGAGGTATACAGTGTTTATCTGCAGTTTACTGTTATTTTTCTCTCTGTTTATTTTGGTTTCTATTTATTTAGCTTTTTTTATTACCAGATCTATACATCTCATTTCTGCGTATACTCTTTGCCCTGCGACTTTGTGCGATCTGGGCAAATCAGAAACAGAAAGGAAGTTTTTTTTTCTCATGCGTATGCTCTTTTCCCTGCACCTTAGTGTGATCTTGGAAAATCAGAAACATTGAGAAAAATATTTAGTTTCTGGCTAAAGCTAACTTCGATCCGTAAGGTTTGTTTTTCTTTGCATATTCGTGTTGGGTTTTGTGTTTTTGTTTTTTAGGAAAAAAAGAGCTTTCTCAAGGCAAGCAAGCAACCCGAGGCCCCCCCCCTCTCTCTCTCTCTCTCTCAAATTTTTTGTATAGCTCAATTGGTTCAAAGCTATTTTAAGAGAGTAGAGTTCTTCTCTCTCTCTCTCCATTTTGTGAGGGCATTTTTTTTCATTCCCGCACATTCGCGCACTTTGTCGGTAACTTCAACAATTTTTTTTCAAAAAGCCATAACTTCTTCACCCGGAAGCCTTTTTCAGAGCCGTTTTTTTTAAAAAAACCTAATTTTTCGAGATATATCGATTGGAACACTTACTTTCAGCATCTTCAACTTCAGTTTTTTTTAAATGGAAAGTCCATGCCAAGTCATTCTTGACAGCACTGACTACTTCCAATGGGTATCCTACATGGAATATTTACTTAGAAGTAAAGGTCTCTACAGAATAGCCACAGGCCAAGAGAAGAAACCAAAAGATGAAGACAAGACTGCAAAATGGGAAAATAGACAAGATCAAGCACGTGGTTTGATAGGGATGTCTATTTCTCCTGATCTTAGATTCCATATTGTAGAACTTGATACTCCTCATGGAGCATTGGAACAAATCACTAAAGTTTTTGGGATTAAAAATGAAATTAGAGCCCATCAACTTGAAAATGAGTTGCTTACATTGGATCCTAATAATTTTTCTTGCATTGAAGATTTCTTGTCCAAATTCAAGACCCTTAGATATCTCTTGGAAGGTGTTAAGGTTAAGAAAGAAGATAGTAAACTTATTTATTCCATCCTTACTAAGTTGGGACCAGCCTACTCTGTATTTGTTTCCACCTTCCATTCTACAAGGGAAGCTTTCATTTGTCAAGGAAAAGACTACAAGGCCCCTTCCTTTGACTCTTTTTGTGATTCTTTAATAAGAGAACAAGAAAAACTCTTACACCTTGGTCTTCTTAATCTTGGAAACTCCTCCAAGAAAGCGTTAGCCGCCCAGCAGCAACCAAATTTAAAGAATCCTAAGAACTCATATCCTAAAAAGAATGGTCCTAAACCAAACAAGGGTCCTAAGCAAACTCAGTCTCAAAATGAAAGATCATTTCAGCAAAATGATAAGACCAATAAAACAAATGGAAGAAGACTGATAGACATTGTAACTTTTGTAATCGAGATGGGCACTTAGAATCTAAATGCTTTAAGAAGATGGAAGCCTTGGAAGCCGCAATGAAGAAACATAACATCCATGTGGAGCATTCTTCTACTTCAACTTCAATTTCATCTTCAGGAATGGCACTTTCTGCATGTCGTTGTCAATCATCTCAGTCTGGTTATGCATTAAATGTATCTTCTTCTTCTCATTCTCATGAGTGGCTCGTTGATTCTGGAGCCTCTTATCACATGGCCAAAAACAAAGCCATGTTTTCTTCTTTACATGATTGTAACACCAAAAATATATATGTTGGTGATGATAGATCTCTTAATGTTTTAGGGACTGGAACTGTTCATCTAGACAATGGTCAGTTTAATGATGTTTTATGTGTTCCAACCTTATCCAGCAACCTTCTATCTGTATATCAGATAACTCATTCAGGTGAAGGTAAAATTGTTGAATTTTCACCTCATGATGTTGTAATCAAGGATCTAAGAGATCCTAAACAGATTCTAGCTACTGGTATTGCTGATGATTCCACAAGGTTGTATAAGTTTCACAACTTTTGGTCATCAAATCTTCCCTCAGTATTTGTTGCTCATAATGATGAAGTGAGCAAACTTTGGCATGAGCGATTTGGTCACTTAAACTATTGCTCCCTTCAGCATCTATGTAAAGAAAATGTGGTGACAGGTCTTCCTATGGTATCTTGCAGAGATGGTGTTTGTTCCGGATGTGTACTCGGAAAACATCATCGGGAAAGTTTTGAAAAACATGCCTCTTGGCACGCCTCAACCCCTTTACAGATTGTGCACAGTGATTTGTGTGGTCCACTTCATGTTGCTTCATTCTCTGGCTGCAAGTATTTCTTAACTTTCATTGATGATTTCTCCAAGCGCACTTGGGTATACTTCTTAAAACTCAAGAGCGAAGTATTTAACACATTTTTGGCCTTCAAAGCCTTTGTTGAAAAACAATCTAGACATCAAATTCTTAAGCTAAGAACTGATAATGGTGGAGAATATGTTAAAAACACATTCATCAACTTTTGCACCGAAAATGGAATTCAAATGCAACACACTGTTCCATACACTCCACAACAAAATGGTGTAGCTGAAAGGAAAAATCGCACCTTAAAGGAAATGGCTAACTGTATGCTGCAATCTAAAGGACTCAGTCTTAGTTTTTGGGCCGAAGCAATTAATTGTGCAAATTATATAATAAATCGCACTCCTACTAAGGTTCTAAAGAATATCACTCCAGAAGAAGCTTGGAGTTCCATTAAACCAGATGTAAGTCACTTTCGTATTTTTGGAAGTGAAGCATGGGCCCATATTCCAGATGAAAAGCATAAAGCTTTAGAACCTAAGAGTGAGAAATGTACTTTTGTTGGATATTCTGAAGATGTAAAAGGTTATAGACTTATTCCATTTAAGTCCAAAAATGTTATCATTAGAAGAGATGTAAAATTTGATGAAAATAAATCGGCCTGCGAGCCTAGTCCGGCGGATGTGCCACCTCTTCCTATCTCTTCTACTTTTGAAAACATTTCTTCTTCAGATGATGAAAGTGAGGATGACAATCCTCCCCCACCTTCTCAGGATCCTCAACCTCCAAGATGGGTCCGTGCTACTCGGGATGCAGCAGGTGATCTTGCCGGTGATCCTACAGATCAGCGACGTACACGTTCTCAGTTTGAAAGAGCCTCTTCTTTACTGGCTCAAGCTCCCGTAAATCATGATCCTGACACTTTTGCAGAAGCTTTAGGCCATCCACATTGGGAAGCAGCTATGAATGAAGAATATCATTCATTGTTGGCAAATGATACATGGGATCTTGTTCCTCTACCAAAGGGACGCAAACTTGTTAGATGTAAATGGGTTACAGAACCAAGTATGGACCAGATGGGAAAGTTGATAAACATAAAGCTCGTCTTGTTGCTAAGGGTTTTTCACAGGTTGAAGGCATTGACTACACTGAAACCTTCTCCCTTGTTGCCAAAATGAACTCTAT
>APFE031334879.1:220995-241086 GCA_000404065.3 Pinus taeda | reverse complement strand
TCCCAGTTTTGGGATCCAGTGGGAAATCTCTATGTATATGTGTTTTATGTGTTATGCTCTCGCATTGTTTATTTTTCTGTGATTTAGAATTCGTGTGTAGGTAATTTTTGTACGGGGTAAAAACTTACATAGATTGACTACGAAATTACAAAATTTTACAAGGAAATTTTACATCTATTTTTAGCCATCGCCCCCCTGGACCCCCCCAGGAGCGCACATAGACAGGCAACATTTTTTCCACATTACGAAATGGGGTCCAATGTGGTGATACCTCTGAATAAAGAAGATAATCAGGCTCTACACCCAACACCTATAATACAGTGATTCCCCCATTACCATTGTCATTGTAGCCCTTATTGTTATTATTGTGACCCTATTGTCCCCATATTGTTATTAGTGTGCCCCATAGAAGCCCACTATTGTTATTGTTGTTCCCTTATATTATTATTGTTATGTCAGCTTTGATTATATTGTGATCCCTTAAACTCCTATATATAGAAAGGAGGCTTAGTCATTTATATCATCCATCCAAGAATTGTTCATTTGTGTAATGTAAAGGAGGTTGCCCCCTCGAAGAGGCTGATTTTGAAGTCGTTGATCTATATTTTCTATATTTTTGTGAGCTGCTTCATAACATTTGGTATTAGAGCTTTGGATTCTAGGGTTTCATTGCTCCAAACAGGTCATCGTGGTATTTTTTCTATAACTTTTTTTTTTCTACATCATTTCAGAAGCTACGAAAAAAGACCCATTGCTTTCGAAATTCGTCCAATCAAAGGAAAGTATTTACACAAAAATATTTATGAGAAGGAAATTTTGGAAATACTACATGAACTTAAGAAATGGCGACCCTACCTAATGGGAAGGCACTTCAAGTTAAAAAATGATCATGATAGTCTTAAATACATTTTAGAAAAAAGATTATCTTCAGAAGAGAAGCAAAAATTTTCACAAAGATGTTGGGTTATGAATTTGAAATCATCTACAAAAAAGGGAAGAAAAATGTTATGGAAGATGCACTCTCAAGAAAGGATGAATATGTGGAAGAATTTATTTTCACCATTTATATTATCCAACCATATTGGATAAACGAAACAAGGGATGAATGGAAGAATGACGAAGAAGTGTGGGCACTCATTCAAAATTTACAACAAGATCCCAACACATACAATACATTTAGCTGGAAAAATGATTCGTTATGGTACAAAGATCATTTATACCTATGTAAGAATTCCCAACTCAAAGAAAATATTCTTATGGAATTGCACACTTCTCCCTTAAGAGGGCACTCAAGATTTTAAAAAAATTACCATAGGGTTACGAAGGAAATTTTTTGGGATGGCCTTAAATCAGATATTCAAAATTTTGTGGCGGAATGTTTGGTCTACCAACAAAATAAAGTTGAAACAGTTAAGACCTCACATCTTTTACAACCTTTATCCATTCCAAGGCAACGTTGGGAGGGGGTTTCAATGGATTTTATCACAGGTTTACCCAAGTCCGAAGGAAAGAGTGTCACCATGGTGGTAGTTCAAAGACTTACCAAGTATGCACACTTTTGTGCATTATCTCATCCATTTAAAGCTAGTACAATTTCTACTGCATTTATGGAAACAATTCAAAATCTACATGGAAACCCATAGATTATGTAAGCGACAGAGATCCCATTTTCAATAGAAATGTTTGGTCACAATTATTTTCTTGTCTCAGTACTCAGTTAGCTGATAGCTCATCTTATCATCCTCAATCTGCTGGGAAAACTAAGATAGTAAACAAATGTTTGGAAGGATATCTTCGTTGCTTTGTCTTTGATAAACAGACACAATGGGTCAAATGGTTGCCTCTGGCTAAATGGTGGTATAACACTTCCTTCCCTATTGCAGCTTAAATGACCCCATTTATGGCACTTTATGGATATCATCCACCATCCATCACATCATATTTAAGAGAAAATTATAAGTTTCAAGAAGTGGAAGATCACATCAAGCATAAAGAACAAGTTCTCCAACTCTTAAAGGATAACCTCACTTTGGCACATAATAGAATGAAACAACAGGCAGATCAACATCACAGCAAAATAAGTTTTGATGTAGGTGACTGGGTATTCCTACGACTACAACCATATAAACAAATGTCCCTCAAGCAAGCTAAGAAGGATAAAAAATTATCACCAAAGTATTATGGTCCATACAAGGTGTTATAAAAGATTGGTACTATGGCATACAAATTGGAGCTTCCTGCAACTTCCCGAGTGCACCCACTTTTCCATGTTTCATGTTTAAAGAAGGTTATAGATGACAAGCTCCCAGTCCAAACAATATTTTCAAAACTTGACGAGGAAGGAAAAATCATATTGGAACCTGAAGCAGTCACAGAAACAAGAACTCAACAACTACGAAATCGATCAATTTCGGAGTATCTCACCAAGCATAAGAACTTACCCACTGAAGGTTCCACATGGGAGGATGAGAATTTTATAGAGAAGCATCCAGAACTACTCGAGCATTGAGGACAACAATTTTGTGAAGGAAAGGGTTATGTTAGGTCCCTATAATACTAGTGATTCCCCCATTACTATTATCATTGTATCCCTTATTGTTTTTATTGTGCCCCTATTGTCCCCATATTCTTATTAGTGTGCCCCATGGAAGCCCACTATTGTTATTGTTGTGCCATTATTATTATCTTTATGTCGAATTTGATTATATTGTGACCCCTTAGACTCCTATATATAGAAAGGAGGTTTAGTCATTTGTATCATCCAAGAATTGTTCATTTGTGTAATATAAAGGAGGTTGCCCCCTTGAAGAGGCTGATTTTGAAGTCGTTGATCTATCTTTTCCATATTTTGTGAGCTGGTTCATAACAGAGTAGGAAGTCTGCTTCACATCATACTGACGAGCAAGAGATACCAGAATAGGGAGGAGGCGATGTGAGGAGCATAACACTCCTTTCATGCTCAAGAGGCATGGGTAGGAACAAATAGGTGGACAACGAAAGAAGCATAAGGTTTAAAAACATACGCATATGGATCCCATGGTACTGACAGAAGGTGATCTCAATGAGATCAGGGACAAGATACAAGACACCACCATGAAGGTGCTGCAACAATTTGAGTAGCAATACATGCAGATGTTGGGGAGCATCCAAAAGGATCTGCGTGACCTATAGATCAAGGCCAACATGATTTATGTGGATGTCGGACAGGTGACCGGAGCGCAAGCGAGCTTGACACAGGGAAGTGGCACAGTAACAGAGATTGAATGGACTCTGGATCTCAGAGTCATTGCTTTTCTAGAGGGGTCAGTCCACATTGAATTAAATGAAGATCGCATTGTGATCAACACAGTGAAAGATATGGGAATGAACCTTACCGCGTTGCCGATCCAGACCCTTCATGCGCTACATCAGGGGGTCTAAGGTGAGTTGAAAATCAGAGAACAACGTGCACTCACCATCATCAGTGAGTTTAAATTCAACAACGAACAACTTTCTGCAGAAAAAACTTAGGCACTGAAGGAACAAGAGGAATTGCGAACATAATGCCAAAACCTTGTAACAATGATTGAGCAAGCCTGCATGTCAATGCCTGAGCTGAATATACTAGAGGATGCAAAGGCCTCAGCCAAAGCGAGGAAATTGGTTGCTGTAGTACGTGATTCAAAGGAGGAAGTTGGTAGGGTGACTTTCGATTTTCAAATGCAAATAGCAGAGCTACAATTAAATTTGTAGATGATGACTCCGCCAGAGGTTCAGGAGTAGCACAGAAAAGCAATAAAGGAGGGCATGACTACGCTGGACACTACAGTTAATGACTGCTCTTCGATGTTCTATGCAACGATGGAGTTATGGACAAATTTGTAGGAGGACCCGACCCTACAACAACTAAACATGGATGTTCGAGAAACGCAATGACAATATGAAATATGATGAGGTTCGAGTGACTGCATGCACTATGGCACCAGTGCAATGCCTTGTCAAGATACAGGAGGGAAAGCAACTGCTTACACAGGTGGAGGACTTGCAGAGGAAGGAGGCCTTGCTGAAGGCTAGATTGTAGCTACGGCTAGAGGAAGCATGTCATCTTACTCTATGAGTCCAAGAGAAACTCAAAGGATTGCAGCAGGCACAATTGACCGTGCGCCTCGCAGTGGAGGGGACAACAACTAAAAAATTGGTTGAAGAAGTACAACAAGCAGTGGCATAGAGCGTTGTAGAGGTTGTAGTAATGGAGGTTAAGCTGTGATATCTTCGCAGCAAGATAACGACGCCATCTAAGTGACTTGAGGGAAAATCATGATCTTTGTGTTAGGGGCTTGTTGGGATAGGGTCGCTAGGGGTAGTTTTGGAGTTAATTTAACCCAATTTTATACAAAGTTTTGTAAAAAGAATGTAAAGTTTCCACGATATATGGATTCAAAGCATGTAGATAGATAGGAGTCAAAAGGGCTTTAGCCCTTGTTTTGGTCAGTTCTAAGATTCTCACATGGTCCCCAAACCATGGTATTGTATGAAGAAATATATAAATAGTTGAGTCATAGCAAGTCTTAGAGATAACTATGGATAGAGAATTGGGTACGTTGAATGGTTTCTAAGAAGTGCTAAGGCAGGAAGGCTTTGCTTCCTGCGTTTGGGTGAAGAAGGGAAGGCTCCTGCAGCTGAGTGCGTGAACCCCTATAGCTATGTGTGTAGGGTAGAAAAATCTGTAATCTGTGAATTGAAGATCAATAAAGATAGCTTTTTGAAGAATTACTTAGTATTTCTATTGAATCTGTTTATGTTATATGTTGTCGATTAATGATATGTTTTATGAAATGTTGAATGAATATCACGCGAATTTACTGAATATGTCTTAATAATATATGAAATGAATGGTTATCCACTTCCACGAAGTTAGAAGCTATTTTTCTTTTTTTTTTGACGAATTAAGTACATCTACATGAACTCTGATCTAGGGTTGCTTGTTTATGTGCAAAAGTAGCTAAATCGATTGTTTAAGGTCCACAAGGATTGATCATAGACCTCCACGAAGGTCTGGAGGTAGCTTTAACTTAGTTACAATAAAGAGCCCTGGAATTCTATCGATTTGCATGAAAGTAGATCTAAGGCACTGAAAGACATCACACTAGTCTCTAGATGCAGAAACTTGGTTCTTGCATCCCCCAATATTGCTTCGGGTGAGATTGGAGCCTGCACTACAAGGGTTGTTGCCCAAAGGGCAAGCAATGTAGGGTTTTTTTGGTTGGTGCAAATAAATCCGAACCTAGGTTAGGACCCCCTAAGCCAACACCAATCACCTACATCAAAACTTCTTTTGCTGCGATGTTCATTTGCCTATTGTTTGATTCTATTTTGTGCCAAAGTGAGGTTATCCTTTAAGAGTTGGAGAACTTGTTGTTGATGCTCGATGTGATCTTCCACTGCTTGAACCTTATAATTTTCTCTTAAATATGATGTGATGGATGATGGATGATATCCTTAAAGTGCCATAAATGGGATCATTTTTGCTGCAGTATGGAGGGAAGTGTTATACCACCATTCAGCTAGAGGCAGCCATTTGATGTATTGTTATACGGAATTTATACCTATCGATAAGTATATCTTCCCTAAGTGGGTAGTTACACTTAGAACAACTGAAGTAAATATGTTTACCCTTTTCCTACAATAAACAGATAAGATAAAAGAACCTACTTGTGATCCTTTGAGTTGCTCCCATCGCTCCCACTCAAACTAAATTCGCTCAATTGGTACACCCAATCTGGTTTGATCTCGGGTCACTCATCTAGCTTAGTCCAAGCCCTCATCAAACCAATAGAAACATCAATTCAGTTGCATAACGTTACTTTGAAAATGATTTCAAGTCTCTAAACCAACAATATTTCTCTACAATATCCAATCTCTTTCGCTCTATGATGGGAGGCCAATTTATAGATGAATGAAAGTGGTTTTTTCATTAATATGGCATTGAATGGTTTTCCATAATTGGATGATTAGTTTCCATGTTCAAAGGGATGAGAGGATAGAGGATTAGATGATCCAAGGCTATCCTAATTCGAGCTCATCTTGATAGGATTGGAGTTGGGTACCTTCTAGAAGGCTCTAGAAAGGAGGAAGATACTCAGGATCCAATGAACATTTTGAGGATTCTCGCCCACTAGAGGCTTGAGTGGGATTAGGTTCTCTACAACACAGCCTTGAATGGGGCTACCTGCTCTGCAGAGCACTTACCCCTAGCCAAGGGTGCACTGGTGACCCAAGGAAGCACTTCAACAGGGTTTGAAGTCAAGAAACTCTCATGGATGAAAGAAATCAATGAGGTGGCATGTCTAGGGCATGTAGCAACTGAAGTAGAGTTGTATAGACGCTGTTTACACTGATTTGATCACCGGGAGTGATGTTCCCAAATAGACTTATAACAACTTCCCCCTAAAGCATGAAGTAAAAAATGATAATGTTGAGTGATATGCTTTATGATGTGACGAGGAGGATCTGAAGCAGACAATGACTTGCATCAATTACAATACATAATATCATGATATCTTTGAATTTTTCATGAATTGCTGAGGGAAGGCATACCCATGCTTAGCATATAACTTTTCATCACATGTACATAAATCAGATAGTCGTCTACATATATAGATTCATGATAAGATGACTATCTGTGTAAAGCCATCGTACATATGATTTAGTACTCTCCTGAAATGGCAGCCTAGATGGATGAAACTAGATCCGAGGTCCTCTATCTCGTCCAATTGTTTGCTCAAGTACAAGTCTAACCATGTGAAAATGTGATCTGAATTCGAACATGGGAAGACATGTCTGATTACCAGCCAATGATGAAAGCTGTTAATAGACGCGCGAGAAATCACTAATAATGATAATGATTTCCAAGGTACTACAGTACATTCTGCATGGTGTGAATATATGTTTTGATGTCGAACACCATACAAAGTCTTTTGGTTGAAGGCCTATGATGTCAACCTGTCGTCGGAAGCGAGAAAATTTCCATTGATGTATGCAAGCCTCAAGGTACTGGAAGGGTGTTTCTAAGTCAACTTCCTGGATAATGTACTGATGTCGATAAGAAGTGAATTGTCGCATGAGGGCCTTGATGTATCCCTCATCAATGAAACGAAACGAGTGTAATGATTTTGAAGACAGAGTGTGACTAATGACACAATGTTCAAGAATTCCATGAAAATGAAGGTTTATGAGTATTACAAAGGATGAAGTTTACCGAGTGACTTCTCTTGAACATGTCGGCAACATTGAATGAATTGGTAGCACCCAAAACCAAAGTGATGGATGGTGTGATAAACCATAGGTATGATACCCATCAAGCAGATAACGCAACCCAAATAGTCACAGAAATGAAGTGAAAGTGTCATGTTCAAGAGCGACTTACTACCATAAAGTGATTTATCCCTTTTTCCATTTTCCCCAGTCATTATTGAGCAGTACCTCTTTATTTTTTAACAAGCTTGAGGAGGATAACATATGATTGATGTATAATTCTACCCTTTGGGTGAATCCATCACTATGCGATGTTTTAACGAGTTAAGCAAAGGTGAAACTCGGTCTTGTCATGATGGATAAGTTTGTCGCTATTTGATGCTTTAACGAATTTAACGATAATGAGAACTCAATCCCTTTCATATTTAGAGAGTTTAAAAAGGGAAAAAAAGAAAAATCCACAAGTTATTTTTCGTAAATTTGGCTCTCAAGTCCGAAAAAACGTAAAATAATACAAGAGAGAACCTATTGACCATGTTTGATCAACATATTCCTTTTTCATAAGTAATCTATCTCAGTTCGGAAAAGGGTTAAACTTATACTGAGTAGATGTGATTTCAAATTCATTTATGAGTTGAAAAGGACAACCGCCTAACAATATTTTCATACTTTGAGATTTTGAAAAGAGCTGAAAGAGGACTCTAGGGGGGTTCCTTTTTTGATGTTTAACAGAGCTCGAAAAAGAGATAAAAATATGCTATGTGGTCAAAAGTACATTTTATGATCATGCACGTCAAATTCACTATGTCAGTTGTAAAGCTCCTCAAAGAACCACCAAATGGATTAAACATACTTGTTTCATTGGTAAAAATAGGTAAAAATTATAGTTTATTCATTTAATGAACATGAAATAACCATAAAACAAGAATTTACCAAGTCATTTTACCATTTGACATTTACCATTCAGTTTTGTGCTCTGAACCAATTTTTTACCTCAAACTTCAACATCTGATTGTGGGAGATTATGTGGATCATTCTTCGTGCCATCAAGACCACGTAGGAGATCTACCTCTTGTCTTTCATTTAAGGTCATTCTTTTTTCAATTTCAGGCAAAATTTTTAGGGTTTTGAGGTCCCTAGGGTAAATATATCACGCCCTAGGATCAACTCACCCTTATGCATCAAAAACTGCACTTCTAAGCAGTCAAACAGAAGGGAAACTACTCTGCATCACACTGTCTAAAGATCAGGGGTGCATTGGGCGCAATTTAGAAATTTTATTCATCATTTCTACCCAAAATCTCTTTAGTTTTTTGCATGAAATTGATCCTAACTAAGCGTATGGTGTGATTTCAAACTTTGATCAGATCAAAATGGCTATCACATCGCGTGAAAGAGAACATGAAGAATAGGATATGGTTGCCCTAAATTCTCCTGGTATTGTTGAGGCCCTAAGAGATTGTGGGTTACTCAAATATTTCAGGTTATTCGAGATGAGGCAATAGTTAGAACTATTGCAGTTCTTAGTTGATTCATGGGATCCAGCGGAACACGTTTTTCACATAGGGGACACAGTGCTCCATATATTGATTGATGATATTTACTTTCTCATAGGATTGTCGAGACATGTTGCCCCCATTTCTCTTTCAGGTTATGCCCGTGGGGGTGTGTTATCACAAAATCAACCCCTGATAGGCTGCTAATTAGGTAGACCTTGAGTAACTATTTCAAACCTACTTTTGACTGAGGCTTAGCCTCCTCAGCCTGAGAGGGCTCTCTCAAAGGGTTAATGATATTGATTAAAGATATGGATAGATGGCTAACTCTATCTTGGTTTTGTGTGTTTGTAGGTTGAAAAGATGAAGGCTTGCTACCATTGGGCTATGGAGTCAACAAGTCAATAAATTCAGTGGCAAGGTTTCCTAACATGAAAGCTGAGGCAAATGGGGTTTTCAAACAAAGATAATTCACTCAGGAAAATAGATCATCACAATAATCCCATTACTAAAGGAAGTTAGAGCATACGGTTATGAATTTTGAGTAATAGTAATGAAATTTACTGCTAGTAGTTCAAAGATAGAAAGACACAGTCATCTCATTTCTAAAGGAATTCAGAGCACATGGTTGTGAATTCTGAGTAATAGCAATGAGATATACTGCTAAACACAACAATTCCATTGCTAAAGGAAGTCAGAGCATAGCGTTATGAATTCTAAGTAATAGTAATGAAATTTACTGCTAGTAGTTCAAAGATAGAAAGACATAGTCATCTAATTTCTAAAAGAAGTCAGAGCACATGGTTGTGAATTCTGAGTAATAGCAATGAGATATTCTGAAAATGGTTCAAAGTAACATATAAATCAAGACAACACTAACCCCATGAGAACTCAGATCTGTTCAGGAAAACCTCTCTGCATTACTGATTATAGTTCATAGCATAAAGCAACAGCTAGGCCAAAAAGTCTTCAACCCCCTTGCTAATTCAACCTATTGCTTTATATATAGCATTTACAATATGGATTCCCTCATCCCTTATCAAGAGAATTTGCAAGTGCTATGAGTGACACCTATTCTAACCATAAAACAAACTATTAAATACAAAAGACAACTAACTAGCAGTCATAGAGACCTAATACAACTAGGAGTGTAACTCCTTATTATGATTACAACAACCTTATCTAAAAATTTAAAGCATTCTTTGACAACTGCAACCTCATGAAGTCGAATTTGATGAAGCCTCCCACGTTGTCACCTGACTGCTGATGACAAACCCGAGAAATTAGGGAAAATGTTTCCCTGTTTTTAGGTTTAGGATCTTTGAAAATTAGCACGTGGGACATAGCCTTTATCTTCTCATCCATGACATATTTTACGAAACTGAAGGATACTTTTTAAGTCCATGATGTCTAGAACAAAAAAATCTCTTGGTTTTTCAAAACATTGCTCCAGCTATCTAGAATCTGTCCTTGAAAAACACGGGTAAAACAGGAAAAATTTGTTCTCTGAAATTAGGGTTTCAAAGAAAGCTTAGTATCTCCCAACTGATAACAATTGTGAAGAAAGTGAGATAGGTTATTGTATGTGGAGATTTGATGAAGAGAAACCTCCCTCAGAATTCCAAGATACCTTTTCCTGTGACCAGAAACTGATCTTGAAAAAGGCTGCTAAAACCAGAAGACAAAGCTTGATTTTCAGCAATTTCATAGTGCAAGTTTAACCATAAATTCCTCCCACTGCAGAACGAATTTGAAGAAACCGAAAGAAATTTTGTAGTTTAGTATGTTAGGAAGAAAAGCCTCTTTCAATTTTGAAAATTGTGTTCTCAGCTACTTAGGAACCCTTCTGGAAGTTGACTATTAAAAGCAAAAAGAGAGTCTTTTATGCTGAAACAGGCTGCTTCCGGGGTTTCGTAGCACGCTACGAAAACTCCTAGTTTAGAATCCCCGATTTCGTAGCTCAGCCAGTGCAAATTCTGGGTTTTGCACTACGAAAACACCTAGAGTGAGTTTTGCACTACGAAAACCTTGACACAAGTTTGACACATGGAACTTATGTGTGATGTGGGACCAGTGATAGGCAAGAACAAAGTACTGAACCTATTTGACCATACCAACAAGACTCTCTTTTAGATCTTAGACTCTAAAACAACCATGGAAAGACTAGACCAATACTAACATCAATCCTTTGGAATCAAACTGATGTCAAAACACATGGTGAGGCTTCTAGGACATGGAATGAGGATGTGAAACTTTTGTTGGAAAAGAGAATGACACTTATTGAGATGAGATGACTCAAAACCTATAAGACTATGACTAGAAATAAGGAAAATTTTCCAAATCTTAGAAACAAAAATTTTAGGGTGATAACAGGGTGAATCAGTGAGGGACTACATTCGACAATTCTGCCGGCTAGGTACACAGCCTAGCAAAGATGGAAAGATAAACATCAGGGATGTTCGTGATATGCCCTTGTGAACAATCCTTTTTACTATCACAAATTTGGTGGGTAGCGTGACACTTCATGTCGCGAATAGATCATACATGCAGAATGCGCTCGAGTGTCTCGAGCCAACTATGTTCAACTGGTGTGAGGCAATATTCTCTTTGATGAAAGAGCATATGACTAAAGTAAAAAGTGGTAAGATGAAAAATTTTAGCTATGGATCAATCTTGATCGCTTTTACTTTACAGAGACTTCCATTGATGCAACCTCAGTATGTGACACTAAGTTTAGTTGGTCCTAGAGATCCACGGATGCAGAGATGGGTAGAGTTGATGGCTAGACATGCTGGTTAGTCACTAATCTCATTTTCTACTGCATTATTCAGTTGGCTTCATCGACAACATATTATCATAGAGGAGCATCCATATGCAGGGATGGATTTCCGTAGAGATCCAGGTTTGAGATTACTAGTGGGTGCTATAGGTAAATTGTTTTGACCATGTATTTTTGATATTTTGAGTTTTTACATGTTTTTGTGTTTTTTTATGTTTCCAAGACTAAACTAAAAATGTTCTCATGTATACAAATGTTGGCATTGTTCAACCAATGGGTCATCAATAGGAGGCAAGTGACCCAGTGGGGAGAAATGTTGGAAGAGCAGTTCTCTAGGATTTAGATCTGATCGAGACACTGGCGGAGTTGCAACATCATATAGAGGGGTTAACCCTTGATATGCCAGATGTTTGGATCGAGGAGTTACCGATGAGACTATAGCGCCATACTATTAGTGTACCTAGCCGTTGGATGAGGCTGTTGCACATGATAGCTCGGGCAGTGACCTATTATCACGAACATCATTAGATCTACTTAGGATGATTTACTATATGCATTTTGAGGTTTTGAGGTCAGATGATCAGCATGTCTTGGACACAAATTTTTGTAAAAAAAATTGAACATCTATTTATTTTACTTTCAGTGTTTTTGTATGGTTATGTGTAATCCTATTCAACTATTGATGTGAATTAAAAATTTACTCTTTACATATGTCGTAAATGTATGTTTAACACGTAATTTTCTAAAGAATCAGTCAATGTGTTAAAGTTTATGGAAATGTATTGATATTGAATGTAATCAAAATGTATTTCCAAGAGACGAACTCTAAGGAATATATGATGAATAGCTGGATTTAGGATAGTATAAACATTCGTAAGTTGTAGTACGATAAGTTGTGAGTCTAGCCTAATGATGATTCAACGAATGCCAAGTGGAATGGCATTAGAGAGGAGTTCAATCAATGCCCTATACTCATCGATATTGTTTGTAGAACGACCGATACAAATCCCTTGAAAACTCACTAACTCGTCACTTGGATCGAATATGGCCCATGCTGCAGAGGATAGGTTCTGCGTACTACGACTAGAACCATCAGCGTAACCAACAAATGGTTCCAAAGATTCTGACATTTGCAAAAAATGAAAAGCGGATTACTAACCACATAAAAACTCTAAAAGTCAGACTGTGACACACACATGCAATCAAAGCATATATACAGTGTTTTTACTATGCACAATCAAGCATAATAACGTTTAAGATATAACTCGTTTCGAGGCTTCAACAATGGAATTCCATCATAATAAACCAACACGTAAGCGCCTTTTGCCAAAACACACTTGACAATGTAGGGGCCCATCCATAGTTGTTCAAATTTTCCTATTCCTAATTTATCGACTTCCTGATCATAAAGAAAGACTAGTTCTCCTTTTGAGAATATGCGATGCTTGACATTGCAGTCATATCGCACCTTAATTCGTTTCTTATGTGCTTCGTTGGCCAATGCGGCTTCATGACGTGTTTCATCTAGATGGATGAGTTCTAAGAAACGTGCTTCCTCATCAGAAGTGTCAGGTAACAAGTCAATTGTAAGTTTTAGTGATGAAATATCACATTGTATTGGCAAGATTGCCTCAAGACCATACACCTATTGGAAAGGTGTGAACCTAGTTGCATTTCTTACTAAGGTTCGGTAAGCCCACAAAGCTTAGTCCAGGATCAAATGCTAGTTTCGTTTGTGAACTCCTATCATTCATTGAAGAATTCGCTTAAGGACTTTGTTGATGGCTTCAACTTGTCCATTAGCCTATGGATAATAAGGAGTAGAACTATCATTATCATGAAGTTCATGCCCCATTTTGCAAATGGTCCAACAGTGACGACAGGATGCAGAGGTGTAGGTGGTAATCGAGTTTTACAGTAAAAAATCTGACATGCATGACAACTTTTGACAGCATTATTGTAATCATAAAATATGGTAGGCCAGAAGTAACCAGCATGGAGAATTTTCTGTGTGGTAGCATAACCAAATAAATGTCCACCACAAGCACTAGAATGACAATCATTTAGAACTTTCTCAGCTTCCTCATGTGTGAGGCACCTACGAAAAATCGTATTGATACCGTGACGGTAAAGGGTGTCGCCAATGATCATATAATCTTTGTCTTGATAAAAAATATGTCATTGTTGCAAGCGAGAGGTATTGGACCAGAAAGTTTGGGTTTGAAGATAGATCAATATATCTCCATACCAAGGGTCAGATGACGAGATCATAAATAGAGACTCATCTGGAATTGATGGTTTCGTTGTTGAGTTGATGGGGGTAGGGGGAAGGTCGCAAAGAAGCTAAAAAAAACTAGAGATTTCTTTGACTTGGGTTTGATGAATTCCAAATCAAATTCCTGCAAAATGACGATCCATTTTGAATATTTCCCCCCCAACAATTGACGTGACACGATTATATGTCATAGGGTTGCAATCTGAAATGACAATGGTCTTTCGAAGCAGGATATAATGGAAAAATCTTTGTACAGCTTGAACGGAAGCAAAATCTAGCTTCTCATTGAGATTATGACTCAAATAATAGATCATATGTTCAATCCCATATTCTTCTTGGACTAAAACCATAGCAATGGTTGTATATGCAGCGACGAGATACAGGAAATAATAGTTCTGATAATTACGGGAATAAATTAATGACACTCGGATCAGGGTATCTTTGAGAGCATCAAAGGAAGCTTGTGTAACCTGGTCCCAATGGAAGGGAATTCCCTTTTTCAAAAGATGAGTAAATGCTTTAGCCATTTTGGCATAGTTGGGAATGACTCTCCTTAGAAAGTTAGCCTTCCCTTGGAGTCTCTATAACTAAAGTAAATTCGAAGGTGGAGGCAGATCAAGAATTACCTTAATCTTCAAGGGGTAGAGTCGAATTCCTTCTTTGGACACTACGAAACCAAGAAAATGACCTAAACCAACACAAAACACACATTTACATGGATTGAGTCGAATTTTGTAGTGTCGACACTATAAAAAGATGGCTCTCAAATGTTGCGGGTGATCAACCCATTTTCGTGAATGAGCAGGTAAGTCATCTAGATAGGGTTTAACAATGTGTTTTATGTCGTGGAAGGCCTAATTCATTGCCCTCTGAAAATTTTCCCCAACGTTCTTCAAACCAAAAGGGAGTTTCCTATATGAAAATGTCCATTAGGGACAAATAAAGGCAGTTTTAGATTGGTCTTCTGGGCGGATATTGATCTGATTATAGCTGGAAAAGCCATCCATAAATGAAAATATTTCACATCCAACACATTCATCAATTATTTGGTCACTAAAGGGAGTGGGATAATTGTATTTTGGAATAGCATGATTAACATCCCTATAATCAATACACACTCATAGTGTTCCTTGTTTTTTCATGATAGGAACAATATTGGAAACCCAATCAGTAAGAGGAACGGGGTATATGAAACCAACATGCAAAAGTTTTTCAGCTTCTATCTTTATGGCATCAGCCTTCTTTAGATGAACAGGACGGAGGCTCTATCATACCGACTTGACATCAGGATACACTTTAATCTTGTGTTCAACTATACTAGAATCAATACCTACCATTTCCTCATATGAACAAGAAAATATATCATGGAATTCACGAAAAAGAGCACTATAAGTTTCAAGTTCCGATGGAGAACAAGATTTGCCAACTTGGATGTTTTCTACAATTCTAGGTTTGGTCGAAATATCAATAGAAATGGGATAGAAATGGTTTCTTCGATATTCGATAAGTTTTGTTCGGAATCGACTGTGTCTATAAATACAAAATTTGAAAGGAAATCAATGATTGAAGGGAAATTTAGTTCGTTTGGAATATATTATATGTGATCTGGAAGATGGGATTGATGATGATAATCTACCCATGGTTCTTCTTCTGTCATCATTGATTGGATGATTCCTTCATTAGTAGAAAATGTACGTGAAAAAGGATCAGAGGAAGTACCATATTCTAACGAACGATCAACCCATACAATCGGTGATGATGGATTTGGATTTGCTGCGCAAGCCAAAAATATTGATTTCTATGCGATCTCAATTAGGCTTAGCGGAATTGTTTCATTACGCATATCAACTTCGAAATTATTGGAAATATTCCATGAGTGAGATGAAGTTGAAGATATCATGTCACAGGTCTCAACTTTTTCAACTTCCGCCATTTGTTATGGTGACGGTAGTGAAAAGGTGCCCATTAGGGAAGAATTTTTGAAGAGACCCTCTCCAATGTTCTGAAGAGATAGCGGAGGTCTGTGAACTAACCAAATGCTTCCAGTTGCCTGTGAACTAGAGGTGAAGAAGGCGAGTTGATCAATTACTGTGACTCTGCCTTTATCAGGGAAAGCGATCATACGAAAGTATGTCAAAACCACATCAGTCATAGTGTAAACCCACGGTCTTCCTAGTAAAATATTGTAGTCAAGGGGTCTGTTAACAACCTCAAATTCAACAGTTACAGTTTTTCCCCCTAGTTCTATCTGCATGTTACTTAAAATTACACAAGGTGTATAAGTGCGATCGTCAAAAGCTTTTAATGCCATAGGTGATAGTGACAAAGGCGACAAACCAAGTGTTTTCTAGAAATTCATTGACATGATACAAGTAGATGCACCTTCGTCACCAATGGTTCGGTGAATGAGGTGATTCGAAGAAATTACTTGGATCAAGAATGCTAACTGTGCTGGTAATTGTGGCGTATAACCCACATGGTTAAAAACTACGATATTGGAATCTTTTAGATCAATTCCACCAATTGCTGACAATAAAGCATGCTTTTGGGAGGGACATTTTTGAAGCACCTCAAGCATCAACATAGCAGAAGGTCATTGAGCCAAATCTTCTACTATGTTATAATTTTGTATTGCTCGAGCTTGAGGGTTGAATGTAGATTTATGAACAACTCCCTTAGGAAGTTTTATTGTTAACGTTGGTGCAATGGGTGGTGGAATGGAGTTAGATGAATTCAAATTCGAAGTATTGGGTTGATCTATAGCCTGGTTATTCAATGACGAAGGTGGATTACCGTAATATTTACTTCGTATAGTCACCAAAACATCAATCTTAGGCTTAGTGGCAGATAGCATAAGCACTTGTGAAGTGGAAGCATGATCTATAGTAACCAAATGAGTCTCTAGGTTTGGAAAAGGGTCTATCAACACAATGAATGTACTAGAAGTTTTAAGAAGTTTTGAGACTTCAGAGTGGTGAGGACAATCTCGCGTAAAGTGCTCCTCATTACAAATTAAACATGGGTAACTAGGTTTCATAGCTGGAGAATAGGAATCATATGATTTCTCTTGAGGGAGAGAATTTTGTTTCTTTCTGGTTTTCCCCTTTTTCTTGCTTTCAAGTTGCTTTTCATTTTTACCTTTGTCAGATGACACGACATTTATTTTAGAAGAAAGTGTATTATCAAGTGTATTAGAGGTTTGATTTGAAATAGCAAGTGTTTGACTAGATGGTCTACTTGATGTTTGAGTGCTTGAAGAACCTATCACACCATCACTGGCATGAGAGTCCTTACTATATGGAGGAGGTGGAATAGTAAAAGCTAGTCTAGGTGTATTTGGAATCTTATCATAGAGCGTGCCAGACTGGGTTTTAAATCAAGTCTAAGTATTGGGCACGAGAAATTACTTGCTCTTTAGTAACAACTCCTCCTTTAGCCACATCCTCAGTGATAGATGGCAACAAGGATTTATAAACCACTTGGCTAAAAGCTGATCATGAACAAAAGTTTTGACCATTCGACGATGACGACACCACTCATGAATATGATCAGAAATGTGAGTAGCAGTGGTTTCTTTAAAGTTGGTCAACAGTTCTGTTACAGTTTCATATCTAATGGGTAGCTGGAAATGGGTTAAAAATGTAGTGGCTAAGGCTATGAAGTTGTCAAATGAAGCTCGCGGTAATTCAATATACCACTTTGCAGCCGGACCAGTGAGCATTCACTGGAAAAGACGTAGTCTTACTGAATCACTATTTAGGGAGTAGGATTAACACCATAAATGAAAAGTCATAACGTGATTGGATGGATCTTCTCCAGGGTTTCCATTCAACTTAGGAATATCAGAAGGCAATTTGTGTGGAATCACCGACCACCAAGCTGAATAAAGAATGGGATCATTGGTAAGTTGATTTAAATTTGGTAATTCAAGTGTTGTGACAAAAGGAAACAATCGGTTTAGGTCAAGTTGAGCGTAACTAGGGTAAGGTGGAATTTCCTGGGCAATAGGCCTTTGCATAACATCATAAGGAATTTGTTGCTGGTAACCTTGATAGGGGTAGGTTTGTTGAGCATATCCAGTATAAGTTTGTTGTTGGGAACCAGGATAAATTTGTTGTTGACCAAAACCAGTGTAGGCTTGTTGACTAGAACTTGGGTAAGCTTGTTGTTGACAAAACCCAACATAGGCTTGTTGACCAAGTCTAGGATAACTTTGGTACTGTTGGAATTGTTGTTATTGGTATTGTGGCTGCCACGGTTGTTGATACAATGGTTGTTTCCCACCAGTATAAGTTTGACCAGGTTGTGCATAAATTGGACTAGTATAAGTCTGAGTCATCCCAGTTAATGTTAAGCTAGCCTGAGGTTGTTCGATTTTAGAAACAAACAGTTCTTGCAAAATGACCTGAGAAGACTGAGTCTGTAGACTTGAAACTTGAGGGTAAGAGGTTGAAGGATCAACTTGCAAAGGTTGAGATACAATCAAATAAGCTTGCGACTGTGGTAAAGTCGTAACGACAGGCATAGTAGGTATGGATGAAACAAGTTGTATTGGTTGTGATGAATATAAAAGCCTTGGTTGAATAGGAATTGTAGGCTACCATTGACAAATAGTCATTCCAAAATAAGTTTGACCTAAAGATGATAGTATAATATCATATGGTGGCCCCCCAGAGTATGGAGAATAAGCAAATCGGGCATATTGTTCTCCATATGGAGGTAATCCAGTGTTAAGTGGATACATTGGATGGTAACCATATGGACCAGCTTGATATTGACTTGATGGATCAAACTGTTCAGTATCTGTAAGTGAAGAACTAGGTAAAATTCCTATGGATGGCATGGGTGAAGACCAAGGGCTAGAAGAAACAATTGAGTGAGTTCCAAATAATGATTGGTGACCCAGTGGGATGGATAGGCCACCATACAGATGTGACTTGGGTGTTGTTGTAAACATCGAAGAAGTAGCAACAGTAGATGTTGTCGCAGCTGTAACAGATGATACAGTGTAGGATGTTGTTTTAGCCATAGTCAAATGACCCAATAAATGTCCTAATGAATCTCTGGGAGTTTGAAAGTAAACAGGATCAATAGGAGCAATATAAGTTAATCGAGAAAAAGAAGGATAAAGATAAAGCCCTGGTCCAAAATGAGTTGGAGTTCTAGGTGAAGTTTCTTCTTCAAATTCCTCTTCACTAGCAATCAAACTGGGTGGAAGGATTTCACCATTAGGTCCGTAATAAATTTTTGGTGTTTGAAATTGTGGTAAAGGAGAAGTCTCAACAGTTATGGATGTCTGAGGATAAACTAGTAGATCGTCTTCCGATACAGGAAAAACTTATGGTTGTTCAACTTTGGGATCCAAGTGTTCTGGTAAAAGAACAACAGGTTCAGGATGAATTTCTTGAACAACTTTTGGTTAAGGATCAACTTCTTGTTGGAAAACTTTAGTTACCGTTTCACTAAGTTCACTTTCAATGTCCTCAGGTAATTGTAAAGGTTCCACTTCAGTAGAAGATAAACCAGTAATAGTAGGAGTAACTGGAATCGTAGTACGTACCGGTATAGGTGACTTTGGTAAATCAGATGAAGAACCAGAAGTTTGTGATATACCGGACTCAGTTAAATGAGACCACTTTCACCGACTAGGTGTAGCTTTAGGTGGTTTACTTGCTGTCCTACGCGAATGACGGGGTAAAGGTTGATTTTATTCCACGATTGCTGATTGATTTTATTATAAAAAGAAATAAACAAAAGAGGGTAATCTAGGCAAAATAATTACCAAGTAACCATGAACTGTAATATACTGCCTCGGAGGAGCCAAGGACTTGACATACATGCAGGTAATCTCCCTGAATGTTGTTTTTTGTGTATCACAGTATAGAAGGCGGTTGACTCGGTTACATGTAGATGGATAGAAATGTAACAACACAAGTAAAACTAAAATTAATGTAAAAAGGAAAACAATTATTGCAATGAAATTATACCTGTACTTTCCGGCTGCGAAGTGACCACAAGATTTTGGGGACGACTCTCCTCCCAACCGTAGGCTCAATTGTGCAGGATTCTGCTACAACTGGCCACCCCCGAGCCCTCAATCAACAACTACTGCCAGTATTCCTAAGTCTTAGTCTTCTCCCAAGAGAATGAAGATGGAAACTCAGAATGATCGAACACCTCCCATCCTCTTCATCATTCATTAAATAGAGCAAAACATTGGAAGGGAAACCACATGCACACCCTCCATGTGTCTGCATGCTAATTTTTTTTGATAATTTCCTTTTTTTTTTTATTAGAACTTTAATATG
>APFE031334879.1:188191-211599 GCA_000404065.3 Pinus taeda | reverse complement strand
GTTTTTAGCGAGATGCTTTCCCCGGGATACATACTATGTTAATGTGTGAATGCTCTTGATGTTTTATTGTTATTGATGTTGCTATATTGATGATCAACGTAGCGGAGCTTATGTATTGTGTATGTTTTCTGTAATAGTACATGATCAGGATAATCTCCATTGAATATGTGTTAAATTATTCAAAATTTCTACATGGCATAGCTAAGACCGGTGCTTGGAACATTGCCTCTTTAATATGCTCAAAGGCTTTCGTTGCTTCTGGAGTCAAAGAAATGTTGGGTTGTGTTATATTCCTTCCATGACTAGGCCATGTAGTTTATGGGGGGGACAGAGCCCCCCTTCGTTGTGTCGATTGCGCAAAGGGGGGGTCACAGGGGGTTTTGAGGGGAGCGGTTAGCCCCCCTCTACGGGGTCTGGAGCAGCACCCTGGAGAAATTGTTTTTTGGACCCTATATTAGGTTGGCAGACCTACCTATGGTTTTGTGCATGGTTTTTGCACATGGTTTTGGATGCGATGGTTTTTCGGTCCATGGTTTTGGATGCGATGGTTTTTGGTCCATGGTATTGGATGCTTCGGCATGTATAAATATGTATTGTAACATTGAAAGGAACATAATGAAAAATAAAGCTGGTAGTTCTGGTTTTGGGATCCAGGGGAAAATCTCTGTGTATATGTGTTTTATGTGTTATGCTCTCGCATTGTTTATTTTCTGTTCTTAGAATTCGCATGTAGGTAATTTTTGTACGAGGTTAAAACCTACAAGAAAATGCATCTTTATTCAGTAATGTTGTTAGAGGTCCTGTTATTCTCCCATAATTCTTAACAAACTTGCGATAATACCCTGTCAACCCGAGAAATACTCGCAGATGCTTTATGGATGTGGGGATTTTCCATTCCTTAATGAATTTAATTTTGCTAGGGTCTACCTTAACACCTTCATGAGAAAAATTATGACCCAAATATTCCACCTCTTGTACTCTAAAGAAACATTTTGAGGTTTTTGCATATAATTGTTTCTCCTCCAATAGTTTGAGCACTCTATGAACATGTTGAACATGATCCTTCCAAGACTTGATGTAGATTAGTATATCATCAAAAAATAGTAACACAAATTTTCCAAGGAAGGGTTTGAAAATGGAATTCATCAAATCTTGAAATGTAGAAGGTTCATTGGTAAGGCCAAAAGGCATGACCAAAAATTCATAATGACCCTCGTGAGTTCTAAATGTTGTTTTCAGAATGTCTTCAGTCTTCATTCTGATTGGATGATATATTGAACGAAGCTGCAACTTGGTGAAGTAAATTGATCCATGCAATTCATCCAATAATTCAGCAATGACAGGAATTGGAAATTTATCTTTAATAGTGAGCTTGTTGAGCTCCCTATAATCCGGAAACATGAGCCATGATCCATCCTTCTTGTGCACCAATACTACTGGAGCAGAGAAAGAATTTTGACTAGGTTGAATTATACAAGCCTCTAGCATTTCTGCAACCATACATTCAATTTCATTCTTTTGGGCATAGGGATATCTGTAAGGCCTGATGTTTGGAGGAACACTTCCTAGAATCAAATGAATAACATGATCATGATCACATATAAGTGGGAGGCCTTTGGGAGTCTCAAATATCCGGGAATGATTGTCTAAGAATTTTTGGAGATCTGGAGAAATAGATGATTTCAACGTGGGAACCTCTAGCGAACATAATTGTGCAATTACACCACATTGTTCTTTCTTTAGAAGATTTGTCATTTCCTTAGAGCTAATTACCTTTCCTGGTTTCCCTGCAATACCCCTTAATTCAACTTCCTTTCCTTCTAAAAAAAAATTCAAGAAAAGTTCTTTAAAATTGAAAGCTAGTGTAGCCAAAGATTGTAGCCATTGGACTCCTAGTACAACATCAACACCACCCATTGGAATGGAAAGCTTTGGATTATTCAAAACATATTCTCCCATGGATAGCTTGATATTATGGCACCTTCCAGAGAAATTTATGGTTCTTCCATTTGCAACCATCACTTGACAGTCTGGTGTTGGATATAGGAAGAAATTCAATTCCTTCACTACATTACAATGAATAAAATTATGGGTATTGCCCGAATCAATCAACATTATTACCTTTTTCTTCTTGATATGTCCTTCTATATTGATAGTTTGAGGAGTGGTTATTCCAGTCAATGCATTACAAGATATCGTCAGATTCATTTCTTCTTTATCTAGGCTTTGTTCCTAGTGTGTATCCTCTTCTTTTGATGTTTCTTGTTCCTTTTCTTATTCCTCTTCACAATCTATGCAAAATAATTTATTCTCAGCACACTTATGACCTTTAGTGTATTTTATATCACAAATGTAACTAAGCCCTTTTTCTCTTTTTTCTTCCAATTGTTGTGGTGTCAACCTTGTAGGTTGTGGAAGGCTAGGAGCAACAACACTTCCATCTTTATAGTTGTGATTGGTAGGCTTCCTTGTGGCCATAATTTTGCTTTCAATTTTTCTTTCCAACCTGAATGCATTCTCCAATGAATCAAGTTCCTAAAGGAGAAACTCATGTTGGATGTTATCTTTTAATGTCCCTATGAAAACATCAATCCTATGCTCCTCTGGAACATCTTTTACCCTTATATTCAATTTTTGGAAGTCCTCAATGTGCTCCACCATTGAACCTTTTTGTTTGATATTTATCAATTGGATAAAAAAGGTGTTGCTTTTTGTATCCTTATAATGTGCTATCATTTATTCCATAAAAATTTCCCAAGTGAGAATTTGTTTAAGAGAGCAAAGCCATCGATACCATACAAACTGATTGGGTTCCAAATATAAAGTCACAGTGCGTACCTTTTGTTTGTTTTTCACATTATGGAGATCGAAATATTGCTCCATCTGTAGTATCCATGTTACGAGATCCTTGCCATCAAAATTTCTCATATCGATCTTTGGAACATGGTGGGTCTTCAATCCAATGTTAAAGTCTATGAAATCATGACTAACATTTCTTTTGTTCTCATCATGAGTTTCCTCTACTACCTTTTTGCTATTAGGAAGCATTTCTTTTAGAAATTTTGCCAAACCTGCTTTCAAACCTTCCATGTCTTTCTTCAAATATTCAATGTTTACTTATAACCTATCCATCTTAGCTTCCACGCAATTCTTTAAACCATCCATCTTAGCTTCCATGCCTTTCTTTAAACCATCCATCTTAGCTTCTACTACTTTTTGTGAGAGTGATTTGTTGCACTTGGTCTCGTAATTTTGATATATCATGTTGCATTTCTTCCTCTTTTTCATGAGTCATGCTAGAGATTTCAGGTTGCTTACTAGGTGTTTCCATTTTATTTCATTGGGGCATCAATTAATGATAATTATGCTTCATTATGTCCTTTGAATCCCTTCAAACTAATTTTTCAAACCAAACTTATGCAAAATTTTAAAAAAGACTACACACATTTTTTGGCTCTATACAAGCTTAATATTGAATCTGTTGTGTATCTGTAATTTCAGATCTCCAAGGTATAAAAATTCATCCTGTGGTAGCCCTCTAGGTTCTTGTTCCAACCCCAGAAGTCTGATCAAGATTGGATTCTACAAGAAAGCGTTATTCCAAATCTCCCACCATGACCTGATTATAGACTGGTTTAATAGAGTGAATTTGTACGAAGTTCCACATGTCACTTTTTCGACCTTCTGACCTGAAACAGATACAAAGAAAACTAAAGTCTATTCTATTTCTGTTATTTTTATGAAATTTCAATCTGATGCTCAAAGAGAAAGTTATGATGAGTTTCCCCAAGTCACCTGTTTGAGATATAATTTAGGGGCCTGCAAAAATCCTAACTTCTTTGGATCATATATTCAAAAATATAGCGAGACAATATCTAAAATTTGTACTTGACGTTACCCAATATTTCGTCTCAAATGGGTTTTACTGTTAGCTTCTGAAACGTCCTAGAAAAAAAGTTATAGCGAAAATTCCACGATGACTTGTTTGAAGCAGCAAAACCCTAGAATCCAAAAGGTTTGATACCAATTGTTATGCAACCTGCTCATAAAATAGAAGAAAATATAGATTAACGACTTCAAAATTAGCCTCTTCGAGGGGGAAACCTCCTTTACATTACACAAATGAACAATTCTTGGATGATCCAAATGACAATACCTCCTTTCTATATATATGAGTCCAAGGGTTAACAATATAGTCAAAGCCAACATAACAATAATAATGTAAGGGCACAACAATAACAATAGTGGGCTTCTAACCCGGATGCGGGTGATTCACTTGAACTTTAATTCGCATGCCATGAAGCCACGTTTAGGCAGCTGGAGGCAGGTGGCAAGGAATGAATTTTGAATGGGGTTAAGAGCCGAGGTGACGGGCATTGAAAGCTATTCAATGCGGGTGCAGGGAAAAGGTACGCAGGGGGCAGAGGGAAGAGAAATAAAACAAGGGAGGATGAAGAATGGCCAAGTGAATTTCGATGATGCAGAGGCGAGCAGTTTGTTAGACGGAGGTGCAGTGCATGGTAGGCTTTGGCCTGAGATTGCCAGAGGAGGTGATTCTGTGTGGTTTGCTCTGCCACAAAGGGTGAAGCGACAGCAAGAGAAGCCTCCCTGGAGTAGTAGTGGTGGGCTAAAGGTTAACACAAGGCTATCCCCTCCTGCTTCGATAGAAATACTTCGGGCTGAGACAGAGGCTTGGGGAAGAGACGAGTTAATAATTGAGTTATTTCCAAAGGATTTGGGGAGGAATTTGGCTGTCGGGCGTCTCAGAGCAGGGGTCTGCATTGCCACCAGCGAGAATTTGGCCAATTCCCAGCACACGGGTCTTCCTTCGCAGTGGGGAAGTGTTACCAGCAAGCGGCCTATTCTGAAGATGCCGCCCAGACTCAGAGCGACTCCAAGAAGGGGCCGAAATGTAGGCAATAGAGGAGGGACGGGGAGCAGGGGCAGGTCGTCTCCACGTAGAATTTCTCCGATAGCTATGGCTCATCCCTCCGCCCAAGCCTCGTAGGATTCGGAATCCTCACTCAACAACTCATTTCAAACAACAAAATTTCGCTTTAAGAGCAGGTTACATAAACCCATAGTCACGGCTATGGTTACAGTTATTTTCTCGGAAGAAGAGGAAGAACAGGCCAGCTCTGAGAATTCAGAGAGGGAACACTCCCCTACCCCTCTGGAAGACTCACCGCGGGAGGAGGACATCATTAGTACTCAGTCAGCCTCCACCAGCATCACTCTCCCAGGATAACGGCAGTCCAAGATCAGATGGAGGATCACAGCATCAACCAAAAGAAGGCGGGAACGGAGGAGAAAGCCAAAGGAATGGCGGAACCTCAGCAAGGTATAGCACAGTCAGACCAAACAAAGAAATTGCCAGACAATCGCTTTCGCAATCTGTTGAAACTCAAGCTCCCCCCAGGAGTCAAGCCCACGGATGTGCAAGATGGTCTCATGGTGGAATGGGTCCGTGAATCGGACGAGGAGATGGATACTGGAGACGATGTACCCGGATAAAGCCCACACAACGTTGGGAGCTCCCAGGAAGGCCTCTGGTTTTTTGTTTAATGTTTGTATTTTTTACTGTTCATCAAGACCCTTCGCACGACGATATCTAGTTTGCTGTCCAGGCTAGCAATATTAAGCTGTTTTGTTATTTGTCCAGTTTAAGTATGACAGGTTTTGCAATCTGGCTGTAAGTTTTTGTATTTCTGCTCTGATTCACAAGTTGTAATATGGTGTAAGAGCAGTAAACAATCTCAGTTTAGGAATGGCTTCTTGACAGAGAGAGATTCATAACTCTCTCAGAGAGTAACTCCTCTTTGTAAATATCCTTTTTCTTTTTAATATATTTAGAACAGTCTTTACCCAAAAAAAAAAAAAAAAAAAAAAAAAAAAAAAAAAACAATAGTGGGCTTCTATGGGGCACAAAAATAACAATAAGGGGATACAATGACAATAATAATAAGGGAATACACTATTATTATAGGGACCTAACATAATTTCCCATAGTAATTATGGTGCAATGTCTATTTGATCCCATCAATGAATACTAATGACATTACCAAAGGATTTACTTGAGGTATTGGCAAAGGAAAAATCTATATAATGAGATGGAGATCAAGGAGTTATGTGTGCAAGTAAATGGGTTATTTATGTATGATATGCGGTGGATATATGTTGTCATTGATGTCAAACGGTGGTGGCGGGTAGAAACAGGATACACAAATGTCAAAGAAATGCCTCAAGGAGCAGGTTCAAGGCACACAAGAAGGGAAAAAGATCAGAATCAGTGTAGTGGATTTGGAGCTAGTTTTAGAACACTAGACCATCTCAAATGCAGGTATAAGCCACCTAGATGGATAGATCTTTGAGAGAGATCCTAAAAAGACCTCATGGATCAAATGATAGACCCATTCAAAGTTTGGTGACCCCAACGCATTTATAGCAAAGTTAAAGGTGTTTGGAGCCTTTGGTGCACAACTAAAGTTAGAACAAGTGCCAAACTTTGCACCAAGTTCAGAAGAGCCTCTAAGTGAGAGCTTTGGGAAGACGCGTAAGTAATGGGTTGGAACATAGGCTGAGCCCATCTAGCGGGCTTACCTTGACACAATTATTTTGGCACCAAAGTCTAAGCGACTAGGCGGTAGTCATCGAGACATGATAACTAAGCGTTGTGCAGTCGCGAGCGAGCAATGAAGCCCAGAGTACAGGCTGACCTGGAAAAGGAACCTCAGAGGGTGAAGCTCAGAAGTTTGTGTAGGGCACACACAACTAAGCACTAGGAGGAAAGGGCTAGGCCACATGCCTCTTTCCGATGGCATTGGAGACAACCCTTTAGACAGGCTTTATGGTCACATGAAATTCTTTATCACATAGTTGATCATGTATATCAGCGGCGGAGAGCTACTCCAAGGACACTCCTCCAAAAACCACAATCTGATCAAGAGTGTTGTCAAGGAAAAAAGGCTTGAACCCAATGGTTTTTTACAAACACAATTTATAAAGGAAAATGGTCATAAAACAAGCCTCAGAGGACCTTCTCTCTCCTCTCTAACAATAGTACAGGTGGAAAAATATGATTTGTTTTGACGACAACAAATGATGACTTCAATACAGACACATGGTAGGTGGATTCAATGTTTATGGCCACCGAAGTGGCCCTTTTCTGGGTGACACATGTCACCACTCATAGGTCGACATGTGGCAAGAGTGACGTGTTGGTGACATCATCTTGATGGGATGAGACCTGAAGATTTAAAATAGTATGGAAGAGGAATTGTCGGGTGAAGGGTGCTAGGACATGTTCGCAGTTGATAGGGTGGCACTAAAAATAACTACAAAAAATTAAAAAGGCGTCGGGAGGACCCACAAGATAACTCATCTTGTAGGCTTTACCCTGGTGGTATTGTTAAATGAACTTAGTGGAAGTGTCGAGAATTAGTCATCGAGCCATGATGGCACGATGAAAACCAATCAGAGAAGCATCGGGCAGTCCCCATGGGACCATCAACATTATGGTACACACAAAAGAATGTGCCAGGATAGGAGGGGCTACGGGCTAAGCATCCACACGTAGCCCTATGCCACAGGTAGAAACCAAGGATGTAGATGAAATAAAGAGTCGTAGAGGTTTTGGAAGCGACTAAGCACCAACTATGTGGATTATTTCACGTAGAAACAAAGGGGCCGAGAGATAGGAAGCTTTGAACTTTAGGATGATGGGTTATCGCCTCATGTAGACGTGTGACCAATGACATGGAGTTGATAACAAAGGAAGAAGGCTCCCAAAAAGACTTGAAATGGATTAGCACCTAGGGCCTAATTCGGTGGTCTTTGAGACTCTGTCTTATAGTGGTAAAATAGATTAG
Source organism: Pinus taeda (assembly GCA_000404065.3). Taxonomy (NCBI): domain Eukaryota; kingdom Viridiplantae; phylum Streptophyta; class Pinopsida; order Pinales; family Pinaceae; genus Pinus; species Pinus taeda. The sequence goes on along the minus strand of APFE031334879.1, from coordinate 203,731 downwards.
GGAGCCAAGCTAAAGGGGCTTAAAAGAAAAAAGACGGAACTAGTAATTTAATTGTAATTTTGGTAGTTAAGCCAAAATTGAACAAGTAAATAGAAATAAAGGAACACTGCTAAAATATGTAAAATATCTAGATTGACTAAAATAAGCAGAAAAACAACAGATTGACTTGGATATTAAGCCAAAAACAACAAATCAAGAATAAAAATAGTGTGACTACTAAAATGAATAGGACAAAGGCAAAAAAAAATATTGATGCATGTAGAAATTCAAGAAGCCAAAATTAGCAAAAGAAAAACTATAAAAGAAGTCCTAATCAAGAAGAATATATACACAAGCTTTTTGAGACAGAGCTTCTGGAGCAACGAGGTGTTGGTATGGTGAAGGTGATTTTTGAGTGGTGATTGAGATTTAATTCTTTTTGAAAGCAGAGAAGGTAGTCATTGGTCCTGGTGTGAAAATGGATGAAAGATGGAACATTGAGTGTCTAAAGAAAGTTGTAACTTGCTGATTAGGGGTTGGTGCTCCTTCCAATGGGTGTTGGAGAATAGTTGGGGTTGTAGATCCATTCAGTGGTAGCTGAAAAATAAGGGAGTTGTAGCTTCTTGTTGGTTGTAGCTAGAGAAATTGTAACAACAAGTTGTATATTTCCCTATGAATGAATTGACAAACATTTCTGAAAGTTACTTGTTATTGTGTGTTCCATTGTCATTGTTGACATTAACCTATGTTATGGTTATTTAAGTTATTTTTGAAGTATTTAATGATGTGCACAAAATAAAAGAAAGTTTTAATTTGGTAAAATTCCTACACTACTGATTCATCCCCCCTCTTAGTAGTGTTCTAGTTTCCAATAATTGGTATCATAATAGGTTATTTATGATCAGTCTAACAGCTGGAAGAAAGATCAAGGACCATGGAAAATCAGGAAGGATGTTTTACCAATAAGTCACCTATGTTCAATGGAACAAACTATATGTTTTGGAAAGTGAGGATGAAGACCTACATTCAATCACTTGGAGTTTATGTATATGATGTCATGGAAGAAGAATATCAAAGGCCACTACCTGTGGTTACCAAAGACAAAAAGTTGGAGTTCACATGCAATTGTAAAGCAATGCATGCCCTGCTTGTTGGCCTACCTAAATCAGAACTTGTCAAGGTGATGGACTGCACATCTGCTAAAGCAATATGGGATAATATGAGTAACTGTTATGAGGGAGACATCAAGGTAAATAAAGCTAAACTCCAAGGTTTTAGGATACAATTTGAATCATTGAGCATGCATGATAATGATGATATTGAAAAGTATTTTTTAAGAGTTGATGAAGTTGTGAACACCATAAGAGGACTTGAGGAGAAGCTAGATGAAGATGTGGTAGTTCAAAAAGTATTGAGATCTCTTCTTGGGAGGTTTAATCCCAAGGTGTCAGCCATTGAAGAAATGGACAATTTAGGCTCTCTCACTTTAGATCAACTCCTTGGAATACTCACTACTTATGAGATGAGGATTTCTAAAGGAAAGTCTGCATCTAAAGAATTAGCCTTCAAAGCAAAAAATAAGTGCAAGAATGAGCATGATGACTCATGTTGTGGATCAAATAAAGAAGAAGCCAACTTTGTGAGGAAACTCAAGCAAGGATCAGGCAAGTATAAAGTCAATTTTCCCTTTAAATGTTTTAATTATGGTAAAGTTGGTCATTATGCATCAAAGCGTCCTGAAAGAATAAAAATGATTATGATCCCAAATAAAAGTTTAAGAAAGTTCAAAAGAATAGAAAGGCTAAGAAGAAAGGTTCCTATGTTCAAGAAGGGAGCACCTTTGAAAGTGAGCCCAACACATCCTCAAATGAGGACAAAGATGATCATATATCTAAAGAATTCATGCTTATGGCCATTGAAAATCTGCAAGTTGAGGCTATTAACTCTAATGATGATGAAAGAGAAGTTGATCTTGAAGGACAACTATTAAGTGCACTTGAGGAGATAAAGAGATCGAGAAAGAAAAACAAAACCCAAAAAGAATATTTAATAAAATAAAAGGTTGAGCTTGTAGATCCATTAGTCCTGCAAATAGAAGAAGATAAGAAAATACAAGAAATATTGAACCAACAGTTGATTGAAACGGCTCAAACATGTGAGAAGATGGAAGGATAAATTATATTGATGAATAAGGAGTTGGAGAATGCTAAAACACAACTTAGTTTCAATAAAAACTTTGGAAAATGGACTGAAGATTTGAATGAGATATTGGAAGCACAATGAACCTCCTCAAATCGAACTAGTTTAGGCTCTGAAGTTGAGTCCAATGCAACAATTGAATCAAAGGGTAAAAAGAAAATTACCTTTGTTCCAAAAAAAGAAAGGATTGCACAACAACAAGAGACACTTATTTAGCAAAAGATAAATCAACAACAATAAAGGGAGTACGTTGTCTACACATAAAACTACTTAAAAATTTTCTCAGATTAGAAGGCAACCATCCAGGTACAATGATGTCTTGCCAGGATATTGTTTTACATGCACCAACTATGGCCACAAAGCAACAAACTGCAGAGTTAATCTCTTCTACAAACAACATAGATCGAAGAGAAGAATTCAACAGCAAAGAAGCAGACCTAGGTATAATAAAAAAAAATCTCCCCTGAATTATCAAGTGCACTATTTTAAATGCCAAAATTTTGGGCATATAGCAATTAATTACAAGCTTAAAGAAAAGAATAAATGACCAGCTATTCAGTAAATTGAGTAGAAGCCAAAGGTCTAGAAAGAAAAAGAAAAATCAGAGAAATGTGATATTGACTTATATGCTCATAATGGGGGGAGCCATTCGTATGTGGACAGTGGATGTTCCAGACACATGACATGAGATAGAAGCAAGTTTCTAACTTGGAGGCCAATTGACAAAGATAATGTGACTTTTGGCAACAATGCTTGAGGAAAAATAATTGAAAAAGGAGTAGGCAATGTCTCAAATGGCAAAGGTAAAGCTAAGAATGTTTTGTATGTTGATGGGATGAAACATAATCTACTAATTTTGTATTAGATGTGAGATCAAGGATATGATGTGGTTTTTAAAGCCAAAAATTGTTAAATCAAGTCCATACGCACATGTGAGATAGTTGTTGAGGTTGTAAGAATAGATAATAATGTCTATGTTCTCAAATAAAAGACTGGAAAGTGTTGCTTGACAAAGATTGATGAGAGATGTATATGGAAAAAAAGGCTTAGAACACATATTTCATTAAAATTTGAAATATTTTGTTACAAGGACATCACTAGAATTGAGCTTTTTGGTTATTTTGAAATTCTAGATCCACTTTTTACTTCCAAATTTAATGAAATATGTGTTTTAGACATCTGAACTTTGACCAGATTATGAAGTTGAGAAAGAAAAACGTAGTCAAGGACTTGCCCAGGCTTTTAAAACCAGAGAACATAATAATCAAATATTTCTACTTGGGAAAGAAAACTCAAGTTTCTTTGAAGGCAAAGGAGAACTCATCAATAAAGCCATTTCAGCTGGTACACATGGATCTATGTGGACCATCTAGAATGTAGTCAACCACAAGTAAACTATATTTTATGCTAATAATCAATGATTTTAGCAAGATGATGTGGGTTTACTTTCTCAGAGAGAAATCTAAGGCTTGTTATAAGTTCAAAGAGTTCAAATCCATGGATGAAAATGAGACTGATTGCAAAATCAAAAGAATAAGGTCAGATAATAGAGGTGAGTTCAATTCAAAGGAATTTGATGAATTCTATAAGAAGTATGGCATCAAAAGACAATTTACAATAACAAAGACTCCCCAACAAAATGGTGTAGTAGAAAGAGAAAAAAGGTCATCACAGTAGTTAGCTAGAGCGATGATGACATAAAATAATGTTCAACAAAGGTTTTGGGTAGGGGAAATTCATTCAACAATAATTATTCTCAATAAATCCCATCTCAGACCAAACAATGCAAAACTCCCTATGATATGTGATGTGGAAGAACTGCAACAGTTAAACACTTCAAATTTTTTGGCAGCAGATGCTACATCAAGAGAAATGACGAAAAACTTGGAAAATCCAATGCGAGAGTAGATGAAGGCATTTTTCTAGGATATTCACACAATAAAAAAAGTTAAAAAGGTTACAATAAAGTCAACAAGATAATGATTAACTGCATCGATGTGAAGGTGGATGACCACACTAATCAAGAAAAGAAACAACACAACGCTGATGAACTAATGAGCATTAGTGAAGAGCATGATGAGGTAGCTATAGAATAAAGTGAGGGAGATCCCTCTAGTCCTCAAGTAAGAGATCCCCCAAGGTATGTACAAAAACATAACCCAACTGATTAGATTGTTGGTGAATTAAATACTGGTGTGCAAACAAGAAGGAAATTGTTAAGTCCCCCTATGCAAGCACATGTTTCCTTGCTATCCATCGAGGAACCAAAGGATATTATTCAATCTAGTCAATATCAACATTGGATAAAGGCAATGAATGAAGATTTGGACCAGATAGAGAAAAATCAGACTTGGGAACTTGTTCCCAAACCTGCAAACAAGAACTTCATTGGCACCAAGAGGGTATTCAGGAATAAGTTGAATGATCATGGAGAAGTGGTAAGAAACAAGGCCATGTTGGTATGAAAAGGCTATGCTCAAGTATAAGGAATGGATTTTGATGAGACTTTTTATCCTGTTGTTATATTAGAAACAATAATAAATTTTTTGGCATATGCTTGCTTCAAGAAATTCAAAATCTATCAAATGGATGTCAAATCTTCTTTTCTAAATGGAGAACTACAAGAGAAATTTTACATAGAGTAGCCAGAAGGCTTTTAGCTAACAAAGTAAAAAAAATTATGTGTGTAGAGTTAAGAAGGCTTTCTATGGTCTCAAGCAAGCCCCTAGAGCTTGGTATTCCAAGCTAGACAGCTACTTGCTCAAGTGTGGATTCAAAAGAGGTGCAACTAACAACAACCTATATGTCAAAGAAAACGATAAAACTTATTGTGGTGGCAGTATATGTTGATGATCTTATCATTGCCAGTGACTCAAATTTATTGACCAAGGAATTTGTAGTTGATACGAAGGCTAAATTTAAGATGTTCATGCTTGTACAGATATCATATTCCTTGGATTACATATAGTGCAGACCCCTAAAGACATTTTTATTTCTCAAGGTAAGTATCTCAAGGAAGTGCTAAAAAAATTTGGCATGGAAGAATTCTCTTTGGTGAGCACTCCAATGGTGACAAGTTGCAAGCTTAGTAAGATGGATGAATCTCCAGAGGTGGACTAGACCTTATATAGATCCATTGGCATCCTTTTATATCTAACAACTTCAAGACTAGACATCATGCAAGATGTTGCTATGGTTGGAAGATTTCAAGTAGCTCCTAGACAAAGCCATCTATTAGCATCCAAAAGAATTCTTAGATATCTCAAAGAAACAATGGACTATGGATTGTGGTACCCAAGAGGTAAATATTTTTTATTTACTATCTATATAGATGTTGATTGGGTAGGTGATGTGGATGATCGAAAAAGCACAAATGTTGGTGCTTTCTCTCTTGGAGAAAGTCTAGTATCATGGTTAAGAAAGAAGAAAGCTTCCATTTCCTTATCTATAATTGAAGCATAATATATTGCAGTAGCTTCTTGTTGTACTCAATTATCGTGGATGAAGAAAACTTTGAAAGATGTACAAGTTTTTTATGATCAACCTATTCCCATTATTTGTGATAGCACAAGTGCAATAGACATGTCAAAGAATCCATTTTTCCACTCCAAACCCAAGCATATCCCCATCAAGTATCATTTCTTGAAAGAGGAAGTTACAACTCAGATTGTGAAGCTGGAGTTGTATCTATCAAAGAGAAGGTTGTTGATATATTAACCATGCCACTTCTTAGAGAACAATTTGAGTATTTGAGGAAAAGATTGGGCATTGTGCCTCTTGCCTCCCTCCACTAGCTCTTCCTTTAAGAGGAATAAAGGAAACTGTTACATTATCAACATATCAAGGTTGCCAAGTCGACAGGATTAACATGATAGAGAAATAATTTTGAAAGATGGAGTATGTTGCCCAGGGGAGCATGATGGTGTCTTTACCATTGATGTCAAATGGTGTAACAGCACAAATAAAACTAAAATTAATGTCAAAAGGAAAACAATTCTTTCAATGAAATTATACCTGTACTTTCCGGCTGCGAAGTGACCACAAGATTTGGGGACGACTCTCCTCCCAACCGAAGGCTCAATTGTGCAGGATTCTGCTACAACTGGCCACCCCCGAGCCCTCAATCAAACGACTACTGCCAATTATTCCTAAGTCTTAGAATTCGTCCAGAGAATGAAGATAGAACTCAGAAGATCGAACCTTCCATCCTCCTCATCATTCATTAAATAGAACAAACATTGGAAGGGAAACCACATGCACACACTCCATGTTCTGCATGCCACATGCCACCTCCTGTGTCCGGCATGCGCTAATTTTTTTTTTATAAATTTTTCCTTCTTTTAATTATGGTTATATTATTTTTTATTTTTATTATTATTATTATTATTATTATTATTATTATATTATTGTGTTATTTTGGTTTATTAACTATTTGTTATTTTTATTATTAATCATTTTTAATTTATTTATTATTTTTAATTAATGATTTATTTATTATTATTCAATTATTTATTATTATTTTGTATTATTTTATTATTTATTATTATTAAGTGGGTTTTATTTATTATTCATTATTATTATTAATTTTATTTTTGTATTATTTTTATTAGTTCTGTATTATTATTATTTATTATTAAGGGAGGAAGATGTTACAATACTCTCCACATTTAAGTGAACTCGTCCCAAAGTTAAGTTTTTTATTATTAATTATTATTTTTATTTCTTCATGTTGCCAACACCCTCTGCTGAACTAGTATAACTAGTAGGCATCGAAAGTTCCCAACACTCTGGGAAATCTTAAGGAAGCTCTGTCCTTTTTCCACTTTCGGCACCAGGCTAAGCCTAACCCGGTCTATATCCTAGTTGAAGGCTGGCCCCAAGGCTCGCGCCTGACTCAGACCTCATCTGCCCCAAGGCAGGCATCCGGTCTGGTACTCAATGACCACGGGCATCTCGCAGGCTGGCCCACTCCCTCCACAACTACTAAGGCGCACAGCCGCAGGCATCGAAGTCCTTTACATCCCTTCTAGACTTCAGCATCCCAATCCAATAACAGGCACCTAGCCTGGAACATCAGGCACCAAGCCTGGAACATCAGGCACCAAGCCTGGAATCATCAGGCACCAAGCCTGGAATCATCAGGCACTCGACCTTCTCAAGATGGTCCCATAGCTCTTCAAGAGCTATCCATCAAGAGCTATACACAAGACAAAGGAATCACTGGTATATGTAGTGTTGATTGAGTCTGTCCCCAGCCCATATGATGTTACTTATTCTCCCTCGTGCGTATGGGCTCGCACGAGATCATCAAATAAACCGGCCCTCTCGGCCCATTTGTGGAGTCCTGTGAATCATCGCATCTCAACATGCATCCAATGTATTAACCATACCATCATAGTATGATATGAATAATCCACGTGCCAACTCTTGCAAGGAACTGCATGCTTACGCATGGCATGGAACTATTGCATGCTTCAGTTATACCATTACATTTATATATCAAGACATATCATGCGTTAACATAAATGAACTACATGTCAATAATCCTCACATTATAACATCATAATTCATATGCCACGTTATGCATATCGTATCCGTCATGAGTATTGAACATGAAATACTTATCATGAAAATGTCAATATACCTTGACATAATGTCATAATTTCTATGCATATCGCTATTATCATATAGATACCTTATCCCTATAAGAACCATATGTACATCAAACATATGATATCATGATATCCTTGTCAGTACATTTTCATCAAGGTGTTAATCACTTTTCAATAATCATTTTGACATCTAAGTACATCGTTAAATTTCCTTTGGGAAGGAAGAATATATGCCGAGAGATTAAGACTCAAGATGATAATTATTAGCATATCAAGATTATAGGATTACATACTTTGCCAATGAATTACTGAATCATAAAAGTATAGCTTAATCATGTCATATAATGAGATATTAATGTGAACAGAGAACCCAAGAATCTGTATGAGGAAGCAATGAAGAACTAATGAATGCACTAGACTTTAAGTTATACTAACATTATGCTGCTGTCAAGAATCTGATTGTTGTAGCTTATTGCGAAGAATATATCTGTCCCTAGATACCAGATTGGATGGCTAATTAAAGAAAAACTGTAATGTGATGTGAGTCACTAGATGATCCAATCCATCCACTAATTCACCTTTCAAATGATCATTGAATGCAAGATAAGGAGTACTAATGGTCTAGATTCTATCAATCACGGAGATGTGGTTCAATATCCACCAAAAATCGAAGAAGTGCTTCGAGTCTCGTGACTAAAGAATCTTTTTCCTATTACAAGATTACCATCAATCTTATGGAAAGTAACACAAAAATGACATTTTCCTTTTAATCACATTTAGTTACTATTTTCATGCCATGTGTTAAAAAGAAAGAAATACAATTAAATTTTGTTATGACAGTATAAAAGTTGTATTGATGTTTAGTTCAGTAAATTTGGTATATGGTGAAGTAATATTAATATATATGTCAAAAATATTCCACACCATAAAGAAAAGACACTGCCACCCAATCCAGAACCGGATCGGATGACGGGGAAGGTCATGCCTCCCCAATACAAAAAAATAATGATTTTATTAATTATATGGTCTGCCTGCAAGCGCACCCGCGAAGGCAACACCATTTCAAATCCCTTAAATTACAATACAATTAGGCATAAAATTTCCTGCCTAAGATAGAAAATTTTAAACTTGTCGAGAAATCTGTCCATACTGATCAACCTCATATTGTGGTTTGAAACATTCAGGCACCTGCAATCTGGCGATATACACTTACAAATTTACAGACTTGCTATATGGCTTCGTATATAGCTTCGCATGATCAGCCACACCTTCGGTGTCCAAAATCTGAAAAAGCAAAGCGGTACTAGATCTGCAGAATTAACAGACAATGAAATGAGTGTACCCCACTGATGTAAATGGATTATCAAACGCTGAGCGTAATAGCAGAATAAAATATAGATGTGGAGGTATAACTAACTGTAAAAAGATTCATCTATCTACAGAAAGATTCACCCATTGATTAATTGAATCCATGGAAAGCTACGCGCGATTCCTCATTCGAATTACGTGGGAATTCAATGGTTAAATTGTTTGCAGATAGATGTGTTATCAACAGGATTTGTTCAGGACGAGATGTTGGTTCATGAATACAGCGTAATTTATAAAGCTACTAATCAGAATGACTGAATGAACCTACATGAAGATAGACAAGAAATAGCCAAGTCTGTTAATGAATTACAGTTTCAAAATCAAGATGAGATATGTTGGAGAGGTAAATCCCCTCTACGGATAGAGGCGATCCCTACTAGCCCAAAGGGGGTCTAGCAACAATCAAGCAATGCTACACTGCAGGTTCCTAGTTGTAATTAACAAGTGGGTAAAAGAACCTACTTGGATTCCAACGCTAGGTTTGTCGAAGAGATGATCCTCTCGCTCCTTCGCTCCAGCCGATCACAGTCCTCCACTATCCTCGCAGACGGACACCTGCACAAGCAAAGAGGGAGAAAACACAAGCGTAAAATCTACTAAAAACAACTATGTATCAGTCAGGAAGGATACAATTTACATTAATCATTCATAGGACAAATGGAAATGGAACCATAAGAGTAGTCATCTATCTTTATTAATCAGAAAGTAAAGTAAGGTACAACCGAAGTCCTGACGCTGAGTCCTTCTCTAGAGGGTCCAGCCAGCATGTCTTCCAAGCATTCACCTTTGAAGTAAATCTCCCAAGTCAAAGAGGCCTCTCTCTCACATACAAGGCAACAAGCTCATGACCTTCCTCAAGCTCAAAGCAATCCTCACACAACACACCAAATGCCTACGAAGAGCAGCACTAATGCACTAAGAATTCCTCAATCCAAGTCTATATGTTCCAAACTAGCTGCTCATGGGCAATGGAGGAGGCTTATAAAGGAGAAGGAGTCTCCATGAATAGGTAAAGGATGAGCTTTCCCCCAAGATAAGTGGATGGTCAGTCGAACAGACATGCCAGAGAAAGGATGGCGACCTCAACAATGCTAACAACCAAGTCTGGAGGGATTTGGAAGGTTGGCTGTTAGAACAAATTCGCCCAAACAGGATTAGCGCGGGTGAGACACTGGGCTGGTGCGCTGACATCGCAGATCAACTATAGAGGAGGTCTGGTCAGCGCTCAACAGGGCAAACGGAGGGTACGCTGTCCGTAAAATTGGACCAGCATGGAAAACACGTGTGCTTCCATGATGGCAACGCATCAGATACACTGGCCTCCGCCTGTCAGCGTGGTTATTTAATAAACAGACGCGATGATTCATTTAACTTAGGCAAAGAGGGTTTTTTAGCCATTTTAGGGAGCATGGGCTTCGGTGAATGTGGTTTCACAGCACAGTAGAGAGACTGACATGATGGCAGTGACATTTTACTGTGTAACACACCTTTTAAACCTTAAGTGTTTGGGTAGGGCCTTACGCCTGGGTGGAAGGCCCCTTGGCTATGAAATTTGGATGAGTAGACTGGGAAACTAAAGCAAGTTCTACCTTGACAGCCTTTTTGCAAGCATCCATCCTTGTAGGTGGGTGGTGCATACAGAAATGTGCTTGGATGGCTTCTTTGAGGCCACTAATGAAACACTCCAAGTAGAATTCATCTCCTAGACCTTCTGTTCTGAAGGCTAATGTATTAAAGGCTATAATGTAGTCTTTTACAATGCTTGTCTGTCGAAGCTTAGTGAGACGGCCCAGAAAATTAGATTCTCAATAAAAGCAATCACAAAGGGAATTTGAGAACACCTGCCACATTATGTTCCTGGGATAAAATTTCACATGCCACTTCCACCATTTCTATCTTTCTTGGTCCATGTAAAGGGCTCCCACATGTAGTTGAGTTTGATCATGACGGATATCATTCAAGATGAAATATTGTTCCATTTATGCTACCCATATTGCCAGATTAGAGCCATCAAATTTATACATGTCCAGCTTGGGTGGCCAAGGGTTGGAATGTTGGTGATTTCCATGGAAGTCAATATGATGGCTAGATTCTTCTTCGAGGTGTTCATCAATACTATGCGCGTCCTGATGATACCTCGTCATGGTCTTGCTGACTATTTGAAGCGATTTTCAAATTTCTTCTAATTGTTCCTTGAATGAATCCAACCTTGATTCCAGGTGTTCAATCTTCTCATTAGCCATGACTTGAGCTTTGGTTTCTACCATACACAGATCTCGGTCACTTGAGGTCACTCCAAAAAAATTTGGGACTGACCAAAAAATGAGGCTGACCAGTGAATGATACAATTGCAATCAGCTCATCGTCCTAAATCTTATGGGCTAAGTCTCTTGTAAGCATCCTGAGGAGGACTTGGAATTATTTTTTTCTTTTTACTCTGAATAGATTTTTACACCCTGTAGATTAATACTGTAGTGGCCAAATTCCAGGAAACTTGATCCTGCACAATATCTTGCGAAAATTGGGCCCAAATTATAGCAGCAACAAGCTTCATTGCATAGAGCGTCAGAACTGCCTATGAAACCCCAACTGCTAAAGGTGACTTATACTATAGTGGAAAAACCCCAACTGGTGGATATGATTTGTGTGACGTTGAAAAAACCCCAACTGCTAGATCTGAATTTTACTATGGCAATAGAAACCCAACTGGTGGATCTGATTAGTGCGGTGAAGACAGAACCCCAACTACTAGATCTGAATGGTATTGCTGTAGTAGAACACTCACTGGTGGATCTAACCTAGTAGATAAGATAGTGGGTGATATTCAGAGAGCCGAGGGAACTATGGTCACAAAGGAGTGTAAGGTGCTACAAATTGCAATATACATAAGTGGCCAACAATAGTACTCAGCCCAATCTTTCAGAGTGCTAACTAAGGAGGATTAACCATATCCTTATCTGTACTACCCGGGCCCTCTCGTACATGCTAGTAATCTCCCTGAGTGTTATTCTCACTGTACTGTAGAAGTAAGACGATCAACGGATTATCTAAGGTGATGTTTCAAGTGAGCCTAGGGGGCTTCTTATATACCCAAAGGGTATGTGGAAGTGCAGTCTATGCGCGGTTTTGTCTAATGCGCTACTAGTCAAAGGGGTGCCCTCAGGGGTTACAAGGGAGTCCAACAAGCATTACCACCGCTTTTATTTCCTGCGTGCATGCCTCCCCAAATCCGTAAGTTTATGTGCTCAGCGACAAATCCCATGGGTTAAAGATGTCGGAAAACGTCTCTAGCCTAAAAAAGACATTCTGTAAAAATGGAGGTACCACGGCCTTGGAAAGTGCTTTGATACCACTTGTTATGCTCTTAACCTGTGAGAAATTATAGAATACCAAATATGTGAAGAAATACAACCCACAAAACAGAATAAAATGGGAAAAACAACAAGTATTTTATTATGCAGAGAGAAAATAAATGTTCACTTGCCTCTTCAAGGGGGAAACATCCAGTAGAGCAGAGCTCAATTACAAAATAAGACTCAATTATCTTTCCCTTTTAACTATGACTATTTATAGCTAAATTACCTTCAAAAATCTAACGACTAGTGGTCCTTTACATAACATGGGTTAACCACTTTATTTATTAATTATGAACCATTTGCAACTAACTGTGGTCCATTTCTTAAATGTGGGTCAACCACTTACAATTATTAATATAGGCTTTATTGACTCTTTAACTGTAGGTTTTAACCCTGTACATAAATTACCTGCATACGAATTCTAAAACACAGAAACTAAACAATGCGAGAACACAACACATAAAATACATATATAGAGAGATTTTCCCCTGGATCCTAGAATCAGGACTACCAGCTTGATTTTTCATTATATTCCTTTCAATGTTACCATACATATTTATACATGTCGAAGCCTCCAATACCATGACCATCACATCCAAAACCATGGACTAAAAACCATCGCGTCCAAAACCATGTGCAAAAACCATGCACAAAACCATAGGTAGCTTCACCCAACCTAATATAGGGTCCAAAAAAAATTTCCTCGGGGCGCTGCCCTGGACCCCGTAGAGGGGGGCTACCCACTCCTCTCAAACCCCCTAGACAGAGGGGGATACTACCCCCCTACTACACAATCAACACAAAAAAGGGGGGGGGGCTCCACCCCCCCTCTAATCCCCCGATAAACTACATAGTCTAGTCGTGGAAAGAATATAACACAACCCAACATTCTCCCACTTTCTTTCAACAAGGGGGCACAGGAGATCTTAGTCATTTATCTAGCCCTGAAATGCCCATTGTTTATCTACACCAATAAAACTTCTCAGAGCTCACATATTTTGTCAATACATCTACAGTATTCTTCAAAGTCTCCACCTTTTTGTCTTCTATCATATCCCTCACAAAGTGATACTAAACATAAATGTGCTTTGTCTTTGAATGATAAGCAGGGTTCTTTGCCAAGAAAATTATACTTTGGCTGTCACAGTCTATTCTTATAGCTCCATATACTAACCCCATATTTGAACAAAATCTTTGCAACGAAGCTACTTCCTTGCTTGCATGAGTGGCTGCCATGTATTCTGCCTTTGTAGTTGATAGTGCCACTATAGATTCTTTCTTACTCATCCAACTGACCGCACCTCCAAATAGGTTAAACACATATCCACTTGTAGATCTCCTCTGATCCATGTATCTAACCCAGTCTGCATCAACAAAAACACGGATATCCAAAACTCTTTCCAATCCTGATCTTCCTTGGTAGCACAAACCATAATCACTAGTGCCACGCAAATACGTAAAAACCCACTTCACTCTTGTCCACTGCTTCTTTCTTGGTTTTGAAATAAACTTTCTCAATACTCCCACTGCATGTGCAATGTCTATTCTAGTACATACCATCGCATACTTCACGCTACCAACTGCACTTTCATATGGAACATGGGACATGTCCTATTCCTCTTCTTGTGTCTTGGAACACTGTTCAGTGGATAACTTTACACCAACAAGAATAGGAACCTTCACCAGTTTACTATCCTGCATATTAAACCTCTGCACTATTGTCTCGACATACTTCCTCTACTTTAACCAGATCTTCCTCTTTGCCCAATCTCTTTTAATTTCCATGCCCAAAATATAGTTTGCAGCACCAAGATATTTCATGTTGAATGTGGAGAAAATTTGGGTCTTCAAATCCTGGATAATTTCTTTGTCATTTCCAACCAACAACATATCATCCACATGCAAGACTAGATAAATAATAGGGTCACCAATTAATTTAAAATACACATAATGATCTACTTTGCTTCTGGTAAATCCAAGTCCCTGTATAAATGTATCAAATTTCTGATACCACATCCATGGTGACTCTTTTAACCCATACAAATACTTCTTAACTTGCATACCATTTCTTTCTTACCCTTCACCACAAAGCCTTCAGGTTGCTCCATGTAGACCTCCTCTTTCAGATCCCCATGAAGGAATCTTGTCTTCACATCCATTTGTTCTACCTCAAAATAAAAATCAGCAACAATAGATAAAAGTAATCTAATAGAAGTTACCTTGGAAATAAGAGAAAAAATATTACCAAAATCAATTCCCAACACTTGGGAATAACCTTTTGCTACCAATCGAGTTTTATATTTCTCCACCTTCCTTCTGCATTTGTCTTCTTCTTGAACACCCATTTTCTACCAATGGGTTTCCTTCCAGCCGGCAACTCCACCAAATCCCATGTCGCATTTTTGTGCAAAGATGCCATTTCATAAACCATGGCCTCTTTCCAGAGTTTTCCATCCTTTGAATCTATTTATTCCTTGACAGTTATGGGATCATCATCAATAATAAATAAAGAAAAATTTGAATAGAAAGTAGAGGGACTATACCTTTATGGCTGCCTTCTTTCTCGAACTGATCTTCTCACACCTGGAGTTTGTGTCTCTTCATCTTCTGATTCCTATTTTGTTGTAGAGTCTGATTCTTCCTCCTTTAGCTCAAACTCTATGTTCTCAGGTTCTTTTGGTTGGACTTCATGTTTAATAACATATTTAACCTCTATGAACACCACATCTTGGTTGTACAAAACCTTCCTTTTTATTGGTTTCCAAAGCATGTAACCCTTTAAACCATCCTTATACCCAATAAATATGCACTTTTCAAATTTACTATCCAATTTTGTTCTTTTCTCCTTTGCGTTGGGTTGTGTTATATTCTTTCCACATAGTTAATAGGGGGTTTGAGGGGTACCCATAACCCCACTTTATGGGGTTTGGGGCAGCGCCCCGGAAAATTTTGGTTTTGGACCCTATGTTAGGTTGGGCGAACCCACCTATGGTTTTGTGCATGATTTTCGCACATGTTTTTTGGAC